>JAJPUD010001534.1:203914-226301 GCA_023553655.1 Myrmecobius fasciatus | reverse complement strand
CTCTCTCTCTCTCTCTCTCTCTCTCTCTCTCTCTCTCTCTCTCTCTCCCTCTGTGTGTGTGTGTGTGTGTGTTTCTTTATCTCTCTGTCTCTCTCTCTCTGTATCTCTGTCTTTCTCTGTGTCTCTGGCTCTCTGGCTCTCTCTGAGTTTCTGTCTCTGTCTTTTTCTGTCTCTCTGTCTCTGTCTGTCTCTATCTCTCTGTCTCTGTCTCTGCTCTGCCTCTCTGTCTCTGTCTCTGTCTCTGTCTCTGTCTCTCTCTTCATGGATCTTTTGGATTTTAGAAATATTCACTAAAAGCAAGGAAGCAGGCTTCAGAAAGGATTCTGAATGACCTATTACAATGTTGAACAGAGGGTTAAAAACTACTTGAATTGCCAGCTTTCTTGTGGTAGCATTTGACATACATTTTAAAAACTTTGCTATTTCAAAGAGAAGATCAACATGAAAGTAAAAGTCTCTTTCCCCATCCCCCAAAAATACTAATTTCTCCTCACCCCCCATGGTTGAGACTGTATAAGCAATATGCTAAACTGCATTTACCTCAAGTGAAAAAAAAAGATGCACAAAAGAAAACCTTTGGTTTAGTCTCAGGTTATTTGGATCTTACACATTTACAGAAATAAGTACGTAATTTTTTTCTTGATTGAAATTTATATAAGAAGGGAGAGAAACACTGAGAAGAGGCATCTTAGAAATATAATTTATGTCAAAGAATAATGGAGTCAACAATCTCAAAGGAAAAGTTCCCTTTGATAAGGTCAAAATAATAATAGCTAACATATATCTATCATTTTAATGTTTGCAAAGGTTTTTATACACATAATATCCCCCAAACTCTTAATGCCATATTAAGCTTTAATTGGTTAAATTAATAAAAAAGTTTTAAAGTAATAAATATACTAAAATTAATGTCTTAATACCCAAAAACTGCACTAAAAGTTTTGGGACAACTTGTTCATTATCTCATTTAATCCTTACAACTATCATGTGAAGCAGCTGCTATTCCCATCCCTATCCCTGACTTCCATTTTAGTTAAGGAAACTGAGGACCAGGAAATCAAAGGGATAATTACTATTATTAAGGCAGGATATGGATTTCAGTTTAGTGCCCTACCACTATAGACACCTAACTGCATAGAAGAAGGGCCTTTTGATGGCAGAAGAGGTAGAGGAATATAAACAAAATGTATGAGTTGAAATAGTTTAGAATGTTTAAGACACAATGAGGAAACAAACAGGTCTGGAGCTAAAGTTAGGGAGTACTGAGATATAAAAATTTAAATTTGTCGTTCAGTCATATCTGACTCTTTATGATGCCATTTTGTTGGGGTTTTTTGCAATGATATTAGAATGATTTGTCATTTCCTTCTTCAATTCATTTTACAGGTGAGGAAACTGAGGCAAGCAGGGTTAAGTGATTTGCCCAGGGTCATATAGCTAGTAAGTGTCTGAGGTCAGATTTGAACTCAGAAAGCTATGTCTTCCAGACTTCAGGCCTAACACTCTATCCACTGCACTACTTAGCTGCCCATAAATTTAAATAAGTATATTGATAGATTATAGATATTCTTAGATACCAGAAAAAAAAGATAGTTAAATTTATCTTACAGGCAACAGGGAATGACTAGATGTTTTCAAGCTAGGACTTGACATGTTGAAACCAATTTTTAGGAAGATTAATCAGAGCTGATATATAGGAAGTGGAGGTTTGGAATGGGAAGGCTTGAAGCAGAAGAAACTCTTTGAATAGTTAAGGTGTTAAGTGAGGTGGATCTCTGGGTATGATTATGCCAGTGGGAATAGAAAAGAATAGATTTAAGAGACATTTCAAAGGAAGAATCGACAGGACATAGTGAGTGATTGGATATAGGGGATGAAAGAGAGGGGTGAGTCAAAGATGTCTGGAGTCTGGGGAATTGGAAGAATGGTAGTGTCATTGCTGAAATGAGGAAGTTGGGAAAAAACACTGGGGGAATCTAGTTCTCTTGTTTTTTCTCTCTACTTAAGTCACTAAACATTGCTAACAGGTAAATCTAATTAAATAAGCTAGATGAAAGGAGGAAACTGTTTTCTCAGCCTTTGCAGTGCTCCATTGAAAAGAAGATAATGATTTTCCAAGGGAAGTCTGAGAGGCAGAGGATGCTACTTCTTGGCTTATTTTAGAGCCTTGTATAATTTTGTGCAAATGTGGGGTGTTATATAACTGCTGCATACTATCATCAAGAGCAGATAGAGAACTAAAGCAATTAAAAATACACAGAAAACCAAATAGAAGTTAAGGGACAAAGACAAGAAAAACAGTTTTGTTAACACGTGCTAAATTTACTTATATTTAAAAAAACACTAGACAAAAAATTTATCAAAATATTATTGTTTGCTTACATTAATCAAGTTCATAAAAAGAAATTTTAAATGCCCAGAAACTTAATAATACAATAATAATGCTGTTTATAATAAGCTTGCAACTTCATTGATAGTCAAAAATCTCATTGGATCTTTACAACCGTTATATCAGGCAGGTAGTGAATTAAGTTACTTTTAGAGACTGTTGTTTTATTTTCTGGAAGAAGACCAATGACCTCAGGAAAGTGATGTCTTGACTTGCAAGTGAATTAGGTTTAAATGAGGCCAGGTTGTGCAAAGTCATCAGCTTCACTCTTCCCTCCAGAGTCATCTGATTCTAGTGACATGACATCAGTCAAGATGACTGGCAATGGTCCCAGATGCAGAGGGAGACCTTGGCCTTTTTTAGCTAAGTTCTTTCCTAGGTTTCAGTATGTCTGAGGCAATATCCATTCAGTAGTTAAAGGCTAGGTAAGAACTGAGACAAAAGTTTGCTTTCATGAAAGAATCAATCTGGACAGTGAAGAAAGACCTTTAGGGTTTCTAATGAAGGGATTAATGTCCACTTAAGTAACTTGCCCAAAGTCACACAGTGACAGAACTGGGAATTAACAAATAATCTACTAACTTCAAGACTAGTGGTCTTTCTGTAAAGTCATAGTTCTACTAACAACAATCTTGATGATATTAAACTTATAATGCTATCCATTTCCTTTTCTAGATTTGTAAGTTACTTGATAGTTCTTAGTAGGAATAGAAAAAAGCATAACAATGCTGGTGGATCACTAAGATCCAGAAGCAGCCATAAAATGAATTGAATGAATTAAGGTTTCTTTCCCAAGGTTTCTGATCAGAGTGGCTCAATACTTAGAAATAATAATTTATAATAATAAAAATATAGGATAATAATACCCTTCCAATGACAAATTTGATTAATTTCCCAAACTTTCTATTTATGGCATCTTTCCATAGTTCTGAGATTTAGAATAGCACAAGTTAGCGATTGCTCACCACCTGTTTGAGTCATTCTAAATATAATCAGTGTGGCAGAATGAAGATGGTTTTAAACTATGGCATTATAGCTAATGACCTTGGGCAAGCCTCTTCTCTGTATGTGTCTGTTTATTGATTTATGAAATGAAAGCATTGGGTTAGGTGACCTCTAAGGTTCTTGCCACTTCATAGTTTGTGATCTCTAGTATTATTTCCACATTTTATCTACCCAAAAGAAATGGGAGTTAGTATCCTACAATAGAAAAGTATTTGGAATTAGAGGAGATGTATTTGAATCCTGATTGCTACTTACTATTTCTGTGATCTTGAGCAAATCATTTAATTCTTCTTTGCCTCAGTTTCTTCAGCTCAAAATTTGTATTTTACAATGTCCTGGAATAGCTTTAGTTTTTAAAAGTGTTCTCATTTAGAAAATGTCTCATTAACAAGAATAGATTTTTATCAGAGGGAAAGGGCTTCACTTCATCAAATAGTTAACTTTGAATCTACCATTTATTTTTCAATGAATATTTTTCCACAGTAATTTGTTCTAGATACTGATCTATTTCTCTCTCTTTTTCTTCTTCTTTCTCTCCTTTTTCTTCTCTGATATAAGAACAGTTGTTTTGTTTTATTTTTTTAAAAGAAAAAAGAAAAAGTCAATGCTACATTTTGAGTCCTGACAGCTCCCAGTATTTGCATCCAAAAACATAGTGGCATTGCTTTCAGTCTAATTGTATCGCAAACTTATCTTCTTTTCAGATTTTCATTACACATGCTTCTCTTTAAATGCTTCCTTCCCAGATGTGCTGCATAATTAATGGAATGGAGTTAAATATAGAGGTTTTTAAAATTAATTTTCTTCAAATATATTATACTTTGCTCACTTTCAAATTCATTTTATTTCATTGTACTGTTGATCTCTGTCGATCTTTTTTTTTTGCATCATTTCCTTGTCTTCTTGGATACTCTTAATCTCTCTCCATTTAGTATCATCCTATAATTTAATTAATATTCTGTTTATCCCCTTCCAGGACTTTAAGTAAAGAAATTAAGATGTGATGTAGCAGTTATCTCTTTGTATGACTCTTTACAATTCCTTTTCAATGGATAAGTTGCTATTTATCATCATGGCTTTTTCCATTACCTCTCTATTTACCATATATTTTTAGAAATTGTTCTAATTATATATTAAACTAAATGCCACAATTATTCATTTCCAACATAATCTGAATTAATTTTCCAGGCAATATTCTAAATTGTTATTTACTGTGATCAAGACTTTTTCCAATCTTACATTTTACTCCCCAATATGTACTCTTCAATCCAGTGACACTGGCTGCCTGACTGTTCCACAAACTAGACACTCCATTTCTCAGCTCTGGGCATCCTCACTGGCTGTCCCCTATGTCTAAATACTTTCCTAGTTTTTCTCCAACTATTGATTTACCTGATTTCCTTTAAATCCCAACTAAAATTCCATCTTCTAAAAGAAGTCATCCCCTATTCTTCTTAATTCCAGTGTTTTTCCTCTTTTAATGTGTGTAACTTGCTTTGTATATACACATACATATTTTTAATTTTTGAGGCAATTTGAGTTAAATGATTAGACACAATATATACACATATACATTCATGTACTTATACACACATATGTATGTGCTTATATATGTGCATATGCATATAAATGTATGTATGTATATGTATATATATATATATATGTGCCTAGTACATAGTACCCAATAAATGTTTGCTGACTAATTGATATTGGAGGAGTTATCAATGACCTTAAGGAATCCAGATATGTTTCTGTAAATGTGAAGTACATGGTGGCTTAGAAAGTGGAACTTGGTGGTGCTAAAAGGAAAATTATCATGTGTATATAACTATGAGCTATAGAAAATAGACAATTGGTCTCAGGAACAAGAAGTTTTGGATTCAAATCCTGACTTCTCACACATACTTGGCAAATCACTGAAGTTCCCTGTGCCTTCAGATAATTTTTTAGACTTCATGTTGAGTGTGAGCATGCTAACCTGAATTGATGGGGGAGAATTCTATCAATGAAATCACAGGTCAAGTCCCCATCCTCTATATCTGTTCCAATTTAACTTGACAGTTATATCATAATGAAAACTGAAATAAAAAAGAAAAATTATTTTTAGGTTTCTTTCTTTCCTTTGTGTATCAAAATTCTCTGGTTTCTCATCATTAAAAACTTTCATTCCATATTGGTTTACTCATCAGTTTACTGCTTTGTCAGGTGTCCCATTTTTGAAGCTGGCATCAGCTGGATAGGGGTTAATGACCAAGCATCTCATATCTACCTCCCTACTCATGCCAACGTCTACTGGATGAGAGATAAAGGAAGAAAAGCATTGCAAAACAAGAAGGAAGGAAAGAATTAGCATTTATACAGCACCTACTCTGACAGTACTATAATTACACACTGAATTAATAATTTTACAAATATTATCTCAATTCATCCTCACAAAAATCTTTGAGTTATATACTATTATAATCCACATTTTACAATGAAGGAAACGGAGGCAAACAAGTTTAGTGACTTGCCCAGGGTCACACAGCTACTAACTGTGTGGGGTTGGATTTGAATTCAGGGATTCTTGATGCCAGACCCGGCACTTTATCCACCATGCTAACTTTATGGAGATAAAATTGATAATCAGCATATAAGATAGGAAAGTTGGAGAGATGATTGATAGAATTGTTAAAGAGTGTTATAGTGGAAAGAGCACTGCATTTAGCCAAAGACCTGGTTTCAAATCCCCATTTTACTTATGTGACATTGTGAAAGTCACTCCCCATCTCTGGGTCCACTTCAGAATTCCCTAATTTGTACAATAAGAAGGGAGGATTGTTTTATTTTATAAATGAGTTTCCATATTTATAAAATAAGGGAATGCCCTTATAAAGTAAGATAATGTATTACACAGCCTCTAAAGTTATATGAGATATAAATTCTGTGACTCTATGGTTGCATGCAAGTTTTAGTGTAGAGTAATCATTTATAAAGAAAAATAGCTGGGATGAAGTTATTAGTCAATACAGAGAGATAAGGGAAATCAAAACAGATTGAGAGAACTATTACAGATTGAAGATTTTACTCTAGACATTGATTTGCATAAGTCTGAACATTAGGCATTATATGGAATGGCTTCAGTTTTCAGGAGGAAGGAACTGTGTTTCTCTATAACAGTTCTTTCTCTTCTTTTAAAAATAAGCTCTTTGGGAGAAAAAAAAAAACTTGCTCAGCTATTCTTCCTTCTTCAATAAACCTCTTTCTTCTCCTCCCCTTGCCTCCTTTGTGCCTTTTACCTGATAATCCTGATTGTTTTCTATTACCCTTCTCCCTTTTCAAAACACATCTATAATCAAAAACAGTGAGTAGGGAAATGGCATAGAGATTGAGGGGGATTGATGCTTGGGGATAAAATTGACATCCACAATACACTTGGATCATTCATCTTTTGCCTTGTAGAATGTAAACTCCCTGAGAGCAAGAACTATATTTTCTGAAGGTCATTTTCCATGTCAAACAAATGGAAAGGGCTTAATAAAAGTTTAATATTAACAATATTTCTATCAAAAAGTGATCAAGGGACTGTGATTCTTTACTGTTCATTGTTTATATCAGTTTGGGGCTTTTAAGTGAGAAGAAATATGAAGACAACTTGGAGAGAGTTCAGAATTAAGCCGTAAAAATGAATGAAAGGTTGGAGGGAATAGCTTAAGAGGAAAGAGGGAATCAGTTATATGCTGGCTAAACAAGGGCGAAAGAAGGAATTACCTGTGTATGATAAATGAAAGGTGCACAAACTAAATAATAAATTGCTTGGTTGTTGCTATGACACTGAATCGGGAAAACTTTTCCCAGTCACTGCATTTGAAAACTTTGCTGCCTCAACATAACCCAGTTGCTAATTTTACATGTGCAGAATCAAAGAAACAAAAGGCACTGCCACCACTCAGTAGTAGTCACACAGATAATGACATATTCCCCTCCCTTCCACTTATCTGCAGATTTAATAATATTGCTTTACAAGGAGGGAATGGAACTATCTTTCCATCATTCCTTCACTCTCTCATTCTCATTCTTTCCCTATCTACTGGCTTTTTCCCTGTTGTCTGTAAACCTGCCCAGGTCTCCTTCATCTTAAAAAAACAAATCATTTTCACTTGATCCAGCCATTCCCTAAAGATACTGACCTCTTGGCTCTGGGTATTTTCTCTATTTGTCTTCCAGGCTTGGAATGCTCCATCCCCTCTCAACTTCCCTTAATTCCCAACTAAAATCCCCCCCTTTTAAAAACTGGGAGCTCTCTTTTTCTTGTTTTTTATCTATCCTATATATAACTTGTTTTCCACATATTTGCTTTCATGTTGTCTCCCTCATTACTCCTTGAAGGTAGGAATAAAGTTTTCTGTTTTTTTTTTTAAATATTCAGTGCTAAGGCATGCTTGCCTGGCACATAGTAAGTGTATAATGAATGTTGATTAATTTAATTTTTCTGATTCCCCAGGATCATCACTTTTGGATTGTTTCCCTGAGATTTGCACCATGATTTCAGCCTAGGATCTTATCAGGATCTCCAAAGCTGTTTTAAAGACCAAAATCACATAGATGATTCCATAAAAGAATGAACTTTTGAGCATAATTTTTTTATAATGACCTATATTCTTTTTTTTCTCTTTAATCCTTAAACCATTATCAAATAGTGTGGTTTGAACTGTTAGCTCATCTAGACACAGCTAATTTATGTTTTTTTTTAATTCACTCTGATTTATAGGATATACAAATCAAAATGGAACAAATAGAAACAAGTAAGTAACATGTTTTTGTCACATTGCCTGGTTCTCATTAGAGTCCCTTCATTTATTTTATTTTATTTTTTTTTATTTTTTTTTTTTGCTGAAGCAATTGTGGTTAAGTGACTTGCCCAGGGTCACACAGCGAGGGAATGTGAAGTGTCTGAGACCAGATTTGAACTCAGGTCCTCCTGACTTCAAGGCTGGTACTCTATCCACTGCGCAACCTAGCTGCCCCCCCTTCATTTATTTTAGATCTTGAATATAAGGACTGGCACTCATTTCCAGGGTGAGCTGTGCTAGATAATATCTAAAAACAAAACAAAACACTCCCTTTTCCTGAGCTCTTTATTAAAATGCACTGTGACTGAGAGTGATTAGCAATCAACCTTTTTGCATTTAAGAAATATGTTGATATCATATTTCTTTTCTCAAAAAACAATTATGAATTCATAAATATTAAAGCCATCTAGAGTTCTTTCCACCATGTACTACACCTCACTCAGGAACACTGATCAAATGCAGAATATGCATTCTGATGTCAATCATGTGAAAAAACCACAGTCTCAGAAATACTAAAAGAACTTTGCATATCTCAAAATGTACAGAATGAGCGAATTATTTAAAATATGTCCAGTTGCAAAACATTCATCATCCTTGATCTGTAATTTGGGTTGTGTTAATACAGTTTCAGTCAAAATCTATAAGTCAGTGACAAATCACTTCCAAATGCAGACATTTCTCCATAAGGTCTTACACAGATGTGGTACCTTCTGTGAATTATATGGAAGAAAAGAGTGCATGAGGATGAATTTCTTCTGATTGCTAGAACCCCCAATAGCACATCATAATAATCAAAGCTTTAAATACGATAATGTTTAGGAATTGAGCTGGCACCAGGGAGGCTAAGTTCTCAAGTCAATATTTGAAAATTAGAGCTGTTGTGTGAAATAGAGTGCTAAATTGGAGAACTGCCAACTGCTGAAAGCCCATCCGTGGAGCGGTGACTGGGAAAATAGAGAGTTTCCCAAGGATGCCAAGATTGAAATAATTGAGAAGAGTTTGTCTCATTCTCATCCCATTGCATTGGGTCCTATTCTCCATAGGTTTAGCCCCTGTCTTGCTGTGATCCTTAGGAACTATACTTCCATTTCTCTTCTTAGAGACCCTCTCAGCCCAGAGTTCCTATTTTCCTATGGGAGTCAAAGAGGTGATGAGGAAAGTTATAAATTGAACCCTTTGGGAGAAACTTCCATTTGGTTCCCATATTTGTTTTTATGTTTTTGTTTGGAGTTATGTTAAGACCAAACATTAAAGCAATGCATTAGGAGCATATCTATGCCCTTGAAAGTAAGAGGGAAAAAATCAGTTATCTGTTCTTAGATGTAAGAAATCATAGATTAATAATGCAGCCACTTGTCTCCTTGATGATCCCTCTCCTCTCATACTCCATGAGAAAATGCAGACCATATTTTACATCAATAATCTAAGCATGCATTTAGAATGAATAAAACCCCTTTTCCATGTTACACAGATCTATACATGTACAAATCTTGTCACTTGTCCTTTTCAAAATACTCATATACCCAAATAAATTTACTAAAGTGTTCCAAAGCATATATTTTCCTAGAAACATGAAGGAAAATAAGAAGATAATGAAATTTTGCATACCCATAAGCAGAATAAATTCCTGTAAATAGGTGGATTAACAATAACCAATCTTATCACTTTTATTATTTTACTTAAAATTTGTTCAGTACAACTTTGACAATTTGTAAAATATGTTACCCTTTAAAATTCTAAAATCTAAATATATTGGACCCTCAAAATACTTTCAATCACAATGAGCTAAGCATCAGTTGATTTTATCAAATACTAGAAGGTATCAAAATGATGTCATATATTTAGGGTAATTGTGTATTTATGCATATGTATATATACTTATACATTTATTTTTCTTCTCACTAAAAATATATTTGCTGCTATATCAAAGAAACTAATCAAGATACCTTAATTTTCTTAGATGTTTGAGTTTTGGAAAGTTTATTTATAATGATGTATCAATTTTTAGCAGGTATACAACAGTGATAGGGGAGATAAGGTTTTGCCCAGGGAACTGAAATTTAGAGTGCTAATAGTTTCTTGAGTCATAGAATCATAAGAATCAGAGGCAGGATTTGAACCTTGGTCTTCTGACTCCAGATGTAATCTTCTTTTTTACTCTACTGTGCTGCCTCCCAGTTCTTCAACAACATAGAAACAACTAAGCATAGCCTAGCTAACAGGAATAATTCATTCAAGTAAGCATCTATCAGGCAGTTGTATTTTTCTGCTAGCTAAATCATTCTTCATTCTGTTTCTCTTCCCTCATAAGTTGACCACTTCAGCATTGGTTTTTCTGTATTCTGTAATCTTCCTACCCCAAATTCAGGGCATATTTTGTCCTGTTTTCCTGAGGCACAAAAATTTCTAGTTCTGGTTCTACATATGCATAGATACCAGCTCCAAAGAGAACTGAATTTCTATGAAGGAATGTTTCTCCTTGCTTTTGTAACTCCAGTACTTAGTACAGTGCCTTGACCAGAGTAGGCATTTAACAAATTCTCAAACTGAATGTGTATGTATGTGCATGGATCGAGTTTTCCTCTTCTATTCCCCAAAGAAGAATGAAATGATTAATTTTAATATATCACATTACCTTCATTAGATACTTAAGATCCTTATTGGTCTATGTCATCAATGACTATATTCCTTTTTTGCTATAATTAATTTACTATTGCTTTAGTATATTCCTGCTCATCCCTCAATGGTGAATGATAACTTGTATCAAAATGATAAAGATGTGCAATAAAGAAATGAAAAATGACATTGGGATAAAAATTGGGTAGATGTCATAATCATATTTAAAATATATATTAAAGAGAGAGAGATGGCAGAAGATGAGCACATTTTAAAGAAATGAGCACACTTTAGTTCTCAGAATCATGTTTTCTCAAAGCTGATGATAATAACTAATCTCTATAAATATGATGTATACAAATATACAAATAGAAAATTACCCAAGCTCTCTACCATTGACTCTCAGCTTAAATGTCAGAACATGATATTATTTGTTAACCCCTTAAGAGAATGAGGAACACTCAGAATCATAGAACCAGAAGAAACAAGAAGAAATCTGCTTCATTTTCTATCTCTAGAAAGACATGTTACTTTGCATTTATAGGGTGCCTTGAGAAAGAAACTTCTTGAGGTCTTACAAAATAGTTGTTAAAGAACACAGAACATAGAGCTCTAGGGGGCTTTAGAGAATATATCTGGTCTATACCCCTCATTTTAACTGAAATTGAGATTTTATTGAAGCCAAAGCTACAAAAGGGTAAGTGAATTGTTCTTGTTTTCACAGGCAGTGAGAGGGCAGAGCTAGGAAGCAACTTTCATTTACTTTTAATATGTTCTTATGAAATACATGGGGTAAGCATCTTCCTTTATAAGACATAAAAATTTAACACACAAACCAACTAAGTAGTTTTCCCAAGGTCCCATAGTTAATCAACATAATACAAACTGGAACTCAGCACTTGACTACCTCATTGCCAATAATCATGGACTTCTGATGTCATGTGTAATGGTGTTCAATCTTTTCATTTTGAAGACTGGAAAATGGAAGTAAAGATAGATTTAATGACTGACCAAAAGGTATACAATTCTTGCCTCAGATACTTACTAAGTTATATGATCCTGGGCAAGTCACTTTACTACTGTCAGTTTCAATTTTCTCATCTATAAAATTAGAATATCAATATCGCCTACATTCCAGGATTATTGTAAAGATAAAATGAGATAATATCTAAAAAGCATTTTGCAGACCTTAGAAGCACTACATAAATGCGATTATTATTAATGATGATGATAATTGAGTGAGCCCCAGGATCTTGGTCTTCTGGTTCTTCATTCAGTGTTTGCTTCATTGTAATATGCTCTGGAACAATAAAAAATTATGAAGATTTGACCAGCATGTACAGAACTATGACTAGACCTAGGTGACAGAAATGTTCTAAGACCTTAGGAATCCATCTCTTATGCTGTAATGTGAGCTCATTTGAGTATCCTATAACTTCAATACAGATATGAAAAATGTTATGGAAAATTGAATAGTTTTGACTATCATACCATTTTAGCAGAAAATCCCATTTTGTTGTTTGTGTTCCTGTTACAATATTTGTTATTATTGATAATCAGATTTAAGAAAGGTCATATAGGACACACATTATTCATTGTATTGCCACACATTGTATTTACTCAGGGCTTATTATTTTATGTAGCCTATCCCCGATCCAAACTCTTTTTGGAGATTCTGGAGAGAAAGATGCAAAGGAACATGTAAATGAATTGTGGTGAAAGAGATACATACCTAGCAGAGATAAGAAAAGAGATCAAACAACTTCTCACTGGAGGGAGAAGGGAGGGAACCAAGAAGAGGAACTTTGTCCTTCTATTTTTAGTGCTGACATATAATACTAGGGGATAATAACTTTGGTAAGATGACATTAAATAAGAGCTTTCTTTTCCCTTGGAGTTTTGGTTTTTTTGGATAGTTATGGGAGTGTAGGTGGGGTAGAATGAAAACAAAGCAGAGCAGAGAAAGCAGAATTGACTTCTCAAGACTTGCTTTAGACTTAAGGGGAGCAACATAAAGGGAAACCTCAAATTTCTTTTTAGCTTATTTAGCCCAGTTGTTCAGACTAGGGAAAAAGACATAGATTCATGGTGAATTCTCTGTCTAGGGTAGGGGTTCTTAAATTGGAATCCATTAACTTTTTTATGTTGATAATGATGCCAATATAATTGATTTCCTTTGTAATCTCATATATTTTATTTTTGTGCATTTTAAATCATTGTTCTGAGGAGTTGATAGATTTCACCAGTTTTCCAGAGGGATGCACAATATGAAAAAAGGTTAAGAATCATTGGTCTTGGAGAAAAGATTGTGTAAACTGCTGGAATTTTTCTCTTTTACTGTTTCATGAGCCTCAGTACAGTAAATAGAGGCAGGAAGGCAAGGAAAAGAACAATAAAGAGCTAAAAATATATATTAGCTCAAAAAAACCCCCAAAAAACTAATGGCACATTTTAGTTATATAAAAGATTCTCCCCAGTCCCCAACCAGTAGCTGGCAATGGTGGCTAGTCTATTCTGGAATTTAGATTTAAAGGAATTACTTTTTGTTCTTCTAGATACAGAGTGTTAACATATATATATGTCTTATGTACATATATATATATATATATTTTAATTTTTAGAAGAGCAATGGATCACATTTGAATGTTCTTTTTTCCTTCTTGTTGGCCAGAGCCCAGCTTCTTACATCTCAGAATACAATTCAAGCCTCACATGTTCTTTCTTTTTCGGGGGTTCCTAGGCGAATGAAATCTTACATTCTAACTGCAATTTGGTCAAGTTAAAAGAAACCCCCCCCAAAAAAAAATGTTTTCATGACACAAAGACTAATTTAAATTTTATGAAATCCTTCAGCTTCTGGATTTTATCTTATCTCCCTTCTTATCTGAATTTAAGCTCTTCTTCCCTAGGCATTGGTTTTCTTTTGTTTCCCACTTTATAGCCTTCTCCAGATGCTGTCTTCCTTAATGGACTATGAGGATTTTACAGAGAAGTTCAATAAGAACTTTATCACTGAAGTCCATGTTCATAACCTCCTTAACTGGGTTCCCATATAAATAGATTTTACTTAGGCATGTTTATACCTGAGGTGATTGGGTGTAGTTGACTGAATGCCGGGCATGGAGCCAAAAAGACTGGGGTTTGAATATTGTCACTGACATTTACTCCCATCTTGTGATCCTGAGCATGTAACTGAGGTTCCCTAAAATTTATCTACTAAGTTTCAGATGTTCTGTGATCTGCTTGGTGAAGGGAGGTCCCATTCTGATGAAATAATACAGATACAGATTTGTATGATCCCCCTATCAAAGGAATGAAAGGAGCTTTGAGACCTTTTCTAGGCTAACTACATCTCATCTGCTTGTTTAAAGGTTCATTCCAGTCACTTTCATCCATACCCTAGTTGCAAAAACCTCAGAAATTGAGATTTTACTTGTGAAATTTACAGTGAATTAGCTTATCCAGATGAATAACATTCACTTCCTAAAAGGGATTTTTTCTTATACCTATCCTGAATCCTTCATAATTTAAGTAAATTTCTCTTCCTCTTCCTTTTTCTTTAATTACAGAAAACAAGTTCACTATCTTCATCATCCTCCTTACCTTTTGTCTTTAGTCTTTCATTCCTCCCCACTTCATTCCACCTTCCAGTAAATAATCACTGTCATAAATATTTTCTCTGTTTTCTTGTGCTAGTTTTTTCTTCTGTTTCTTTCTTTTCTTGCTTCTACCATTTCAGGGATAAAAGTTATTTTAAATTATTTTTTTTCATTTGTGTGTATATATGAATATAGACACATATAGACATAAAATAAATATATGTATATAGACACATATAGACATAAAATACATATATGTATATAGACACATATATACATACATACAAATGTGTATATGTGTGTAAAAGAGAGATAGAGAAACCAAGGAAGAGAGAATAAAAGCATACTTCTGTCCATTTAGCAGCAAAATATCAAGAAAATAATTTTCATTTCCTTCAAATACTTGGTCAAAAATTTCCATTTGCTGCAGAGTGTAGGTCTAATAAGAGACTTATAGTATAAAATGGTGTTTATCTTAGAGAAGCAAGTTTCCAAACTCATATAAATGGAACATAATGTTATTTTTAGCTGTGGATTTTTTCCTCCCAGGAAAATCCAGAATAAGGAGAACAGCACATATTCTGAGGAGGTTTAGTATGGATGCTTTTTTTTTTCCCTAAAGGGTAAATGCTTATAGTTCTTTAATGTCACTTTCAGTAAGCTGTATGATCAGACAATCTTTTTATCACATTATTTTGTGCATAAATGTCAAAAGAAATGAAAAAAAAAAGGAAAAGCTACTAAAAACACCATTTTGTTTGCATATAAGAGAAAGCCCAAGTTGGATGGGCAGATTCTTTTAAAATGTATTTCTTATTAAGGGGGACTTCAAGGTATATTGCCAACCAAAGTCTCTTAAAGGGCTCTCTTTGACATTTACATGACTTCATTTATGCTATTAGCATCTCTTTAACTAGAAGGCTGAGAGCCTTAAGACCGATGGCCTTAAGAGGCAGTCCCTTGACATAGCCTGGAGAGGAGATGAGAATCAGTGTATTAAGGAGGAAAAAGCAACCGGCTGCAACTTTATTACAATGCTACAGTGGAGAATATCATGTCATGAATAACGACCCCCTTGGTAGGTGGTGGAGATGCTTATGAGTATGTATGACGAGGACGAATCTGTGAGCAGGGAGCCCTCTGTAGCTATAATTCACTGTCACTCTGGAGGGAGGTTCTGGAAGGTTGGACTGCTGAGCAATAAAAGATGCCCTCGGGGTTGAATAAATGTTCTATTGGATTTCCATGTCTGGACTCTCACATTTCTTTAAGCTTTCTTGCTGAGGGACCATACGGTAAACAGCAGTCATTGTAGCAATAAGCTTTAAAAGGCAGATAATTCTTGCAAGCTATATACCACTTTGGCCTCCCAGGCCTCCTCACCTCCCCCATCCCCAATTTATTTTTCACATTTTTTTTCTTTTAAAATTTTGAGTTCCAGTTTCTTTCTCTCATTTTCCCCCTCCCCTTGAGAAGAAAAACAATATATCAATTTTACATGTGAAGTTATGCAAAATATATTTCCATATTAGCCATAACATAAAACAAAGAAAGAAAGAAAGCCAGAAAATTATGGTTCATTTTGCCCTCAGAATTTGTCAGTTTTCTCTCTGGAAGTGCATAGTATTTTTGCATCATGAGTCATTTGGAATTATCTTGGATCATTGATTTGATCAGAATAATCAAGTCTTTCATCTTTACAAAATTGTTGTTACTGTGCACAATGATTTCCTGGTTTTTCTCACTTCACTTTGAACCAATTCATATAGGTCTTACCATGTGTTTTTTTCCCTGAAACCACCCCTCTTATCATTTTTATAGCATTTTATAAAACAATAGTATTCCAATCATATGCCATAGCTTGTTCAGCATTCTCCAGTTGATGAGCATCCCCTCAATTTCCAATTCTTTGTCACCACAAAAAAAGTTGCTATAAATATTTTTGAACATATATATCTTTTCCCTTTTCTTTCATTTCTTCGGGACAAGATATAAGTGGTATTGCTGGATCAAAGAATATGCTCACTTTTATAGCTGTTTGGCCATAGTTCCAAATTGTTCACCAAGAACATTAGACCAGTTCACTAACCTACTGTAGTTAGAATAATATATTTATTTTCCCGCATCCCTTCTTGTCTTTTCTGATAGGTATGAGGTGGCACCTCAGAGTCATTTTAATTTGCCTTTCTTGAATCAAAAGTGATTTAGAGGGGCAGCTAGGTGGCCCAGTGGATAGAGCACCAACCCTGAAGTCAGGAGGACCTGAGTTCAAATCTGGTCTCAGACACTTAACATTCCCTAGCTGTGTGACTCTGGGCAAATCACTTAACCCCAATTGCCAAAGCAAAAAAAAAAAAAGTGATTTAGAGAATTTTTTTTTCATATCCCTTGATCATTTATTGATTGGGGAATGGTTCATATTCTTACAAATCTAATTCAGTTCCCTACATATTTAAGAATTGAGGCCTTTATCAGAGAAACTTGCTATAAAATGTTATTGTCTATGGTACTTTTTAGCAAAGTGTACTTTCCCTGATTATGTTTTTTAATTGGGTCAATTTTTGTTTTTACTTTGTCTGATATTATGTTTGCTACCCATGTCCTTTTTTCACTTCAGCTGAAGCATAAGAGATTCTGCTCCAGCTCTTTATTATAGCTGGAGATCTTTCTTTTTCAAGTGTGTCTCTTGTATACAACATATTGTTGGAATTTGGTATCTAATATGTTCTGCTTTCCACTTCCATTTTATGGGTGAGTTCAATCTATTCACATGTACAGTTATGATTACTGTGTATTTTCTCTCATCCTATTTTTTTTGTTTATCCTTTTCTTCCATCATGTGCCTTTTCAGAATCTGTTTTCTCCTGACCATTGTCTTGATTTCTACACTCAACTGAATTTTTGCATGTATATGTGTATATTTATATATGTATTCTTCCTTTTTTGAACCAATTCCAATGAGAGTGAGATTCAAACATTGCCTTCCATCCCCCATTTTCCCCCTTTACTATAGAAATACTTCTTTGTATACCTCTTTTATGTCAGGAAATTTTTCCATTCTATGTCTCCCTTTCCACTTCTACAACATCTCTTTTTCTTATGCATACATTTTATTTTGGAGATCATTTCACCATAATTGATTCATAAACATGCTCTGTGTCCATGGAGACTAACTGCCCTAATAATGATAAAGTTCTTATAACTTATATCATCTTCCCATATAGGAATGTAAAGAGTTTAATTTTATTGAGTCCCTTATGGTTACTCTTTCATATTTACCTTTTTTATATTTCTCTTGAGTTTTCTGTTTGAATGTCAGATTTTCTATTCAGCTCTGGTCTTTTCATCAGAAATACTTAAAAGCCCTCTATTTCCTAAATATCCATTCCCTCCCACCCCACATCTGAAGTTTTCCTTTACAGTATCTTGAAATATGATGTTTAAGCTCTTTTTTAGTCGTGGCTTTCAGAAAGATAATCCAACAATACACAACATATCTCTCCTTGATCTATTTTCCAGGTCAGTTGTTTTTCCAATGAGATATTTCCCATTTTCTTCAGTCTTTTTCCATCCTTGTTTCTTGAAGTCTCATGGAATCATTAGCTTCTACTTGCTCAATCTTAATTTGATTTGAGATGTTTTTGTTTTTTTTAAGTTGTTTGGAAAGAATGTTGAGAGAGTTCATCTAGATTCCAACTCTACCATCTTGTACCTCCTCATCATTTTCTGGAAGACAAACTATTCCCTGCCTCAAAGATGCTTAAATTAAATCAAATGCGTAATTGCATATAATCCATTGTTTCTGAGTGGCAGAACAACTGGGTTTGAATGTATTAAGAATTTCATCAGAATATTTAGTACTCTCAAACATTAATGAATACACCTCACATTTTGCCTCTCTCAGCAACACAGATATGAGGATAAGGAAAATATATACATCCAAATGAGATGGAATATGTAGGTTGTTTTGTAAGCCATAAAGTGCTATGTAGATATCCTATCCTTCACCCATACTAGCTATATGAGGATAAGTAAGCTTTTACTTTTTAATGTCCCCAGGCAGCTGTCTAAGATGTAATGTTAGGGTTGACTTTGTGATTTCACTACTACCATTTACTAATGCAGGTTGGTACCTTCTTTGCAACTTTAGGTTTCCTAAAGCCCTAGGACATTAACATGAACAGTATGTGTTGAAGACACAAATCCAAAGTATTCCTGATTTGCTGGCCATCAATCTACGTAGGGCACAATCTTGTCTTTCAAGATTGTAAGTTACAGTTAAGAAATCTTCATTTTTGAAGGGAGCTTCCATACCAGGAGTTTCCCATGTAAGTGAAATCACAAGTTTGACTCCAAAGAGATCTATATTTAACACTGTGCTAGGTAGTAGGAATACAGATTTAAAAAAAATAGCTTAAAATGTAACAGAGAAATAAAGTAATCATGATTGGTAGGTGGAATAAAGCATAGAAAAGAAGTCTGAGAGAAGAGAGATCACTTTCACTTGGAGGAGTTAGGGAAGGCTTCATGAAAAAGGTGGGTTATGAAGCAGGCCATGGAAGAGGAGGAGGATTTTTAAAAGCAGAGATTTTTCTACATGGAAGTAGGAGAAAGCAGGAGAAGATCTGGAACACTGAATACTAACCAAAAAATTCCTGAACATTCATTACCCCAACAGTTGTATTTGTGACTAACCTCCAAATATCCAAATAAAAAAGAAAGATACTTTGGATGTAAGTCAAACTAATTCTTAATTTCATTTTAGTTTCAAATTAAGAGAGACTTTCTCAGTGATAATTTTGGATCATGTGATCTTTAGGGTTTCCAACATTTTATGACTGTGATGCTGCTATTTTTATCACTTGCCACCTTTTAGTTAGGCAGGGCTGAAAATAGGAAACAGCAAATCCCTTTGCCACAAGATCCATTTACAGGAGTAATTTCTAGATCATTTTTCAGGAATGGTCCTTAGGTGAGTTTTATCATCTTATTTAAAAGAGAAACTAAATTCAGGAACTTTAAGATTAATTTACAGTTAATCAGTGGATCATAGGGCAAGTGACATTTCATCTTGCCACAGATAATAGATGTCAAGTTGGAAGAGACTTCAGAGTTGATCTAGTCCAACCCCTTCATTTTGCAAAAGAGGAAACTGAGACCTATTGAGTGATTATTTCTTTCTCAAAAGTCACAGAAGAAGTGAGTGGCAGAGATAGCATTTGAATCAGACCTGATTTTCAATACATATTCTTTCCATTGAACCAGAGATTCACATTTCTACAGATGCCTGTTTCCAAATTCACTTATTTTGAAATTCTATTTAGGGGGAGAGATGGAATGACGACTTATGATTTCTTTGTGTGGGGAACTCTTAAGTGAGTTCTACAAACATGTTATCAAAAACTATCCTGCAATTTAGCATCCTAGGGCATAATCTTGGAGTCCTGAAAATTAAGAATTTTGCCCAGGGCCACAATGGCAGTATGTGGTAATAGCAGGACTTGAATTCAGGTCTTTCTCACTCCAGGGCTGGCTTTCTGTTAGTAATATGCCAATAAATGTTTAACACACAGCTTTCCAGAATCAAGATACATTTTTGATTTTGAACATTCTTTTTTTTTTTTTTTTTTGCTGAGGCAATTGGGGTTAAGTGACTTGCCCAGGGTCACACAGTTAGGGAATGTTAAGTGTCTGAGACCAGATTTGAACTCAGGTCCTCCTGACTTCAGGGCTGGTGCTCTATCCACTGTGCCACGTAGCTGCCCCTTGAACATTCTTTTTATCACTTTCTTAAATTTAGAAATCAACAAAACAATAAACCAAGCCCTGATTTATAGTATTTGTGGTTTCCAAGGAAGTAAATGCTCACATTGAAAATTTAAACACTGGCTTTCATAAGCCAGTTAGAGTTGGCTCCAGTCACCCTTGATTTCTTCCTATTATACCAAGCAATTTCTTTAACTGTATATAAAATAAAACCATTCCACATTTCCAACACCCTACAAAATAACTCAAGGAGGTAGCTCTCAAATTCTTCTATCACTGTGATTTTCTTCTTTCCTTTTTCTAATCAAATTAATTAAAGGTTTATCTATGTTTTTGATTTTTTCGTAAAAATAGCTCTTTGTTTTGTTAATTAGTTCAATAGTTTCCTTATTTTCAAAGTTATTAATCTCTCATTTTATTTTCAGGATTTCAAATTTGGTATTTAATTGGAGATTTTAATTTGGTTTTTTTCTAGCTTTTTTTTTTTTAAGCTACATACCCAATTCATTGATCTTCTCTTTTTCTATTTTATTCAAGGAAGCATCTAGAGATATAAAGTTTCTCCTTAAGAACTGCTTTGGCTGCATCCCATAAATTTTGTTATGCTGTCTCATTACTGTCATGCTCTTGGATGAAATCTTTGATTGTTTCTATGATTTGTTGTTTCATTCATTTGTTATTTAGGATTAGATTATTTAATTTCCAATTAATTTTTGGTCCATTTTTTCTGGCCCTTTATTACATGTAATTTTTGTTACATCATGATCTGTAAAAGATACATTTACTATTTCTGCCTTTTGATTTTGAAGTTTTTAATGCCCTTAACACATGGTCAATTTTGTGTAGGTTTCATGTACTGCTGAGAAAAAAGTATATTCCTTTCTGTCTCCATTCAGTTTTCTCCAAAGATCTATCATACCTAACTAGATCTCAAATTCTTCACAAAACCTATTATTTCACTCAAATTTCAGATATTTGTGAGCTCCATAGTTTCCCTTCAAATGAAGAAACAACAAACCTCTTGCCCCTGTTAAAACATTCCCTCCCACTTTCATTTGCTCCTGACCTTAGTTTGTAGGATGAATGCTACAATTTCTGTTGGAGCATTTGACTCGAGAAATCAAGAGACCAGGAGAGCATGGCAGACTATACCATCCTTCACAAAAGACTGGGGGTTTTTTTGTTCCTTTTCTGGAAAGGCTGAAGGCCTTTGTGTCACAAAACAACAAGTACTGAGGGGGGTAATTATATGTAGTTATATAAAGCAGGCTAATGCCAGCCAAGCAAATTGCCTAAAAGGAGAGGTTGTGTTCCTTGTTAAATGTTTTGTCAAGCTGACCATGCCCTTTATTTATCTCTAATACAACATGGTTATTCTGCCCCTATCTACTGTATTCACCCTGCAAATTTATGAGGCTCTATTAATCTTTTGCCCTGCTGACTATCTCTGTTGCAAAGTGTCAGCAGACTTTTGTACCTTGCTAATGTACAAAGGGCTTCCTATGAGTAATATCAGCATTTTGCCTTTTAATTGCACATATAATTTTTAGGTCTTACAGCTAATAAGGGAATTGAGACCACAGTTCATCACTGTCTCGAATGGTACTCCAGGGGTGTGGGGACTGTGGAAGCTGAGAAAAGGATATAGCCGTGCTGGCTCCAAGCTGTAGTTTCTCTCATTATAGTGGTACCATTCACACTGCTACAGAGAAAGATGTCAGGGTTTCCAATGGAAACCCCACTTTTCTAGGACAATGTAACTCCAATGGAAGATTTTATTCTTTCTTGAAAACTTTCTATGGTGAACCTTGGCTCATGAGTGTTTTCTTCCTTCCTTCCTTCCTTCCTTCCTTCCTTCCTTCCTTCCTTCCTTCCTTCCTTTTCTTTCTTTTCTTTCTTTCCTTTTCTTTTTTCTTTCTTTCCTTTCCTTTCCTTTCCTTCTTTCTTTCTTTCTTTCTTTCTTTCTTTCTTTCTTTCTTTCTTTCTTTCTTTCTTTCTTTCTTTCTTTCTTTCTTTCTTTCTTTCTTTCTTTCTTTCTTTCTTTCTTTCTTTCTTTCTTCCTTCCTTCCTTCCTTCCTTCCTTCCTTCCTTTTCTTTCTTTTCTTTCTTTCCTTTTCTTTTTTTCTTTCTTTCCTTTCTTTCTTTCTTTCTTTCTTTCTTTCTTTCTTTCTTTCTTTCTT
>JAJPUD010001534.1:161568-203904 GCA_023553655.1 Myrmecobius fasciatus | reverse complement strand
TTCTTTCTTTCTTTCTTTCTTTCTTTCTTTCTTTCTTTCTTTCTTTCATTCTTTCTTTCTTTCTTTCTTTCTTTCTTTCTTTCCTTCCTTCCTTTTCTTCTTTCCTTCCTTCCTTTTCTTCTTTTCTTCCTTCTTCTTTTCTTTCCTTCTTCCTTTTTACATTTCATATTGATTCCTAAAGAAATTACTAGTGGTGTTTTTAAGGTCAAAAAGACCAATATTATCCATCCAAAGATTATCTATCTAGCCAAACTTCTAAGACCTGAGACCCCCGAGGATTTAAAATTGGTACATTTTTTTGATCATCCTCTGACCCTGGTATTGAATTTTTTTCTGTCCAGAATGCAGACCTATAGTTTTAAGCACTTTCAAGAAAAAAATTGTTAAAATAAATGAGGGATTAGGGTTTGCAATGTGGGCATTTTGCTTTCCCATTAATAGCCTTTCACAAACATTTTTACTATGCCTGAAAAATGTGCATAATTGATGAGTGTACTTCTTACTGAGCAAAAGCCATTAGAAAGGAAAGGAAAGGTCTGTGGCAAAGAGGCTTGTGCAGAGCTTAGGGTTTTGTACAGATGTTATGTTATCTTGGTTAGCTGTTCTCTACTGCCCAGCCAGTGTTTGGGCCCAGCTGCTGTTATTTGACTTAAATGCCCACTCCATGATGTGTGCTATCATGGGAAACTGAGGGATATAAAATATGGAATTTGTTAATAATGTTTCCAAACAGCAGGTCCAGTCAGTCAATCATTTTAATGAAGAAATCACTCAAGCCAATTATTTGTCATTAAGCAAACAGACAAACCAAACCATCACCACAACAGATGTAGTTCTCATTTTTTTAGAACAGCTATATTCCACAAATCATTTTAAAAATGATCTCATCCTTAGTGCTAGGGTATCAAGAATACTGATAAATTCTATTCAGAAAAGGGGAATCTTAGTAGAGTTAGGAAAACATGGATTCAAATTCCTCCTTCAATACTGATTATCTATGTGACCATTAGTTATTTAACCTAAGACCCAGATTCTCTGAGCAATAAGTGTTGGAATAGATAGCCTATGAGGTCCCTTCTTTCTCTAAATTCATAATCTTATAACTTATGGGAAAGAGCAACAAGAGTAATACAGGGCGAAAAGTTGGGGAGAAGATGAAGTATGATTGAAAGTCATATCCACATTAATGGATATGATCCTGTACAGTTGTTACTTTTCTTACACTAATTTTCTCCCTTCATTTCCATTAGTGGGGCAGATGAGATATCAGTCATATTTTAAGGTAAATTTAAGCCAATGTGTTACCTGTTCCAATGGTACTTCTATTAGGTTGCATCACTAAAACTTTGCATCAAAGTTTTTACTGAGCAAAAGCCATTAGAAAGGAAAGGAAAGGTCTGTGACAAGGAGGCTTGTGCAGAGCTTAGGGTTTGTATCATTAAAAACTTTGATCAGCCAATCTATGAGGAGGATTTCAGGTTTCTTAGGAATACTTGATATCACTTTATTTTTATTTTATTTTTTTTGCTGAGGTAATTGGGGTTAAGTGATTTGCCCAGGGTCACACAAGTAGGAAATGTTAAGTGACTAAGGTCACATTTGAACTCAGGTCTTCCTGACTTCAGGGCTGGTGCTCTATCCACTACGCCACCTAGCTGCCCCAACATCATTTTATATATGCTTCTCTTTGATGTGTCACTTTGTTACAAGGACTGCAAAAGGTCATTTTCATTTTTAAATTGTTATAATATCCATCCTTATATTGAGCTCAAATCTGCCTCTACAATCTTCATTGCTATTAGTTTTGCCCTCTGATCCCAAATACAACAGGTTTTAACAATTCTTCCATTTAAAAGCTTTGTCTTCAAATATTTAAAGACAACT
Organism: Myrmecobius fasciatus; assembly: GCA_023553655.1. Classification (NCBI taxonomy): domain Eukaryota; kingdom Metazoa; phylum Chordata; class Mammalia; order Dasyuromorphia; family Myrmecobiidae; genus Myrmecobius; species Myrmecobius fasciatus. The sequence continues at coordinate 202,020 of JAJPUD010001534.1, read as the reverse complement.
ATCTTACTCTGCTCCAAGTATTCTTTTTTTCCAGTTTAAATGTTCCTAGTTCTTTAACCAGTCCTTCAAGGGAATGATCTTCAGCCCCATATAAAATGGAAACTCTTCAGCTTTTCTATATTCTTTACAAAATGTGGTATTCTGAATTGAATATAATTCTCTAGATATGATTTGTTCAAGTCAAGGTATAGAATAAATATCATATATCTTGTTCTAAATATTTAGTTACATAGCATTCATATGGTGCTTTAAAGTACACAAAACATACATATGTTAACCAAGTGAAGTAAGTGCTATTATTATATCTGTTTTACAAATGAGAAAACAGACATAAGGAGGATACGAAAGAAACCTTATACATCTTCTAATCCACACATTTCACTTAATAAATGGGGAAAATGAAACTCAGAAGGATTAAAAAACTTCCCTAAAGTCATATGAAGTAAGATACAGACCTGGATTTGAACCCAGGTTTTTGATTCCAAACTCAATTCTCTCTCTGTGTTACTAAATTACCAAAATATGAGCCTAATACTTTTATACAGATCAAACTTTTATTAACTATCCCATGTTCTCAAGGAATTCTCTCTAATGTGCATAAAGCACAATCTTATTCTCAAGATTGATAGTTTACAGTATAATGCAGATTCTTAGATATTATTGAAGATAGTATCAATGATGAAACTTACATATGAGAAGTGTTACCCTAACATAAAAATTTCAAGAGCATAGATAAGTTAAAATGAATTTTCACAATAATATCTCAAAGTGTCTTGTCATTTTTCCAAAAACATTTTTAACATTTTTGTAATAGGTTATTCCACTGATGTTATAAAGTAAACCTATTTTTCTTACAACTTCCTTTTCATCAAATTTTAGTTTATTTTTTCATGTTTTAAATTTATAATAAAAATGTTCTATGAAATTTCTATAAAAATAATTGCTGACATGGAGACAGAAAAACATAGTTATCTCTTTTTCATTTTAGATTACAGAAGAACCAGAAGTTTCATTATATGTCTTCATGTGCTTTTCTCAACTCTGTACACTTAGCTTGATTTCATAGGAAATAACATTATTTCTACTTTTGAAAAGTAGATATTTAATTCTTCCAACCAGAGTTGAATGAGTTTGATTTAGAAATCATTTTTAGATACTGAAAAGTAATCCTCCATTTCTTTTATTTCTCAATGTATATAGTAGGTTGTAATAGTTCTCTTCTATTTCTTCTCTGTTGTGATTTTGCATTATATATATATATATTTAGTCATTTGATTTTTCTCCTTATTCTTTTTTCCCCCTCATGCTAAAGGTTTATAATAGCATGTTAGTCTTTTCTAAGAACCAACATCTAATTTTTTAAAAAAAATCAATTCTATAGCTTTTGGTTTTCCATTTTGTCTAATTCTCCTCTACTTTTCAATATTTCTTCCTATGTATTTATTTTGGATTTAATTATTTTTTGATTGTCTAGTTTTTAACAGTGCTTCAGTATTCTTTTTCTATTTTGTTAATGTTTATGCCCAGGAAGCAATTTTTGTTTTGAAGATTATCTTAACTACATCTGAGAAATTCTGGTATATTGTCTATTTGCCATTCTCTTCCACATAGTTATTGTTTCTATAATTAATTCTTTAAGCCACTCATTATTCAGGATGCCACTATTTAGTCTACATTTAGGTTTATAGCTTTTACTTGTGTTCCTTATATTGACTGCTATTTTATTATATCTGTGAAGTATGTTTACTATTTCTCCTTTTTAAAATATGTATTCAGAATTTTTCTTCACAAATTGGTCTTGAGAAATAAATACATAGTAAATATGTATGTATGTATGTATATAAACATTCCTATGTTCAAGATACCATGACTTTCAGGTTTAAATTCTGCAACAAATTGTTCTGTCTATATTCCCATTTGTTTATCTTTCTCTGAGACTCATATAATTTTGAGGAAGGATTATTAAAGTATTTTATAATTTACTCTCTTTTATTTTGCAATTCAGTTGGACTGTCTTAGTGAATTTAGATACTATGATATTAAGTGTATGTATGTTAAGTGACAAAATTGATTCAGGTCTATAGCCTCTTCAGGTATAATGTGTATAAGTGAAAGCAAACTAACAATTTCAGTAAGAACAAATTATTCCATGTTAACCTTATTTTTTATAAGAACACTAGACAATAGATCAAGGATATGCCATAGAAATAGCCATAGAAATCAGATTAACAAAACTGACCAAAAAGAAAAATAAAAATGACAAGTATTGAAGAGATTATGGAAAAATAGGAACATAAATGTATTATTGGTGAAACTGGGAATTGATCTAGTTGTTCTGGAAAACAATTTAGAACTATGTCTAAAAAGTTATTGAACCATGCATACTCTTTTAGATATTGAGAACCACTTTTCAGCCTAGAGGGCAGAAAAATCAAAGAAAGAAGAAAAAAATTCAATTGTATTTTTATAGTAATTCTTTTTGTAATAACAGAACTAAATAAAAAAAATCTGAAAACTAAGGGGGTACCCAATAATTGAGAAACAAATTATTGATAATAATGGTAATGGAAGATGACATTATTAAAAATGATGAAAGAAACAATTTCAGAGAAACTTTGAGACACTGGTATGAACTGATAAAGACTGAAGTGAATAGAATAAGAAAACAATTCATATAGTAACAGTGGCAAATGTGAATACAACTTTGATAATCATAGTCACTCTGATGAACACAATGACTTACCATGATTTAAGAAGACCAATGATGAAACATATTGCCCACTTCCTGACACAGAGGTAATGGAGTCAAGGTGCATAATGAAACATTCATTTCCCCCTTCTGTCCAGTATAGGAAATTGTTTTGCTTGAGTATGCATATTAATTACAAAGGTTTTGTTTTGTTTTTTTCTTTTTTAATGGAATAGGAATACATAAGGGAGATAAAATAGATTTCTGTTACTTAAAAAAGAAAAGGGAAAATGGGTTCTATGGAATGAATTTTCAATATAAGTTAATATGACATTGAAATATATATATTGAATATATCAATAACAAAACACGGAAATGTAAAATTTAGTGGATCTTTTGGTAGTGGCATAGAACTAGAAACTGAATATCCAGTAATTGGGGAATAATTGAACAAATTGTAGTGTATGAATATAATGAAACACTATTATATATAAGAAATTATGAAAGGACAGAAGAATAGAAATATAATCATTAGAACATCAGATTATACAGCGGTACTTTGACTTGGTTAGATTCTACTTGGGACATTGTGTTCTTTTCTGAATGACTATTTTAGGAAGGTCATAGACAAACTGAAGTACTTCCAGAAAAGGAAAGCCAGGATAGTGAGGAGCCTGGACACCATGCCATAAGAAATTTAGTTAAAGGAACTAGAGATGCTTAAACAGGAGAATAAGAGATTTGGGAAAGGTGTAGTTTAGTTATCTTCAAATATTTGAAGTATCCTTATGTAAAAGATTTCTATTTATCTCTGAGAGAAAAAATAGGAACAATAATTTATGAAAATTATAGTCAGATAGATTTGGGCTCACTAAAAAGAAGATCTAACAGAATTTGAGAATAGCAACCAAATCCCATTGCAGGTGAAAGGAGGAAATTATCCCAGTCTAGAAACTATTCTATATTGCACTTTGAATATTTATGTTAATTTGGTCATTCAACACTTGCATTTTTTAGAAGTTACAGATTCTGAGGCAATGTTCAATGTAGTATATTTTACTCTTAACTATTTCTTCCAGATGACAGAGTGGATAGAGCACTTAATTTGGAGATAGGAAGATCTGAGTCCAAATCCATCCTCAGACACCTATCAATTGTGTGACCCTGGGCAACTCGTTTTTCTGCTTTCTGCCTCAGTTTCTCCAATTGAAAAATGGAAATAATAATAATGATAGAACCTAATTTTGAGGATTGTGAGGATCAAATGAGATATCTTTAACTCATTATCGTATTTGGCACATAGTAAGTGTTTAACAAATATGTTTCCTTCCAAAAAAAATTTTGTTTTATTTTATTTTAATCTTAATCTTTTTTTCTCTCTTCCTCCCTTTGCTCCCTGCTCCCCAAGATAGCAAGCAATCTGATATAATTTATACATGTACAATACTTTTAAAGATATTTTCATATTTGTCATATTGTGCAAGAAAAATCAGATCAAAGGGGGAAAATATCACAAAAAATAAAAATCAAACAAACAAACAAAAGTGAAAATACTATGCTTCAATCCACACTCAGTCTCCATAGTTTTCTCTCTGAATGCATATGGCTTTTTCTATCCCAAGTCTACTGGAATTGTCTACTTCCAAAGAAATTAATAATTATGAATACATAGAGGGGAAAGGATCTATCTTCTTAGCTCGCTAAACTCTGTAAGTAGGAACTGCATAAGTATTTGCTGAATTGAATTCTCTTATTTTTAAGTTGAGGCAACTGAGGTCCAACAACAACAAAAAGATTAATTAATTTGATCAAAGTCATATAAGTCATTAATTCAGAATGAAAACTAAAACTAAGGACTCCTAGCTCTTAATCTACTGATCTTTCCATAGCCCTAGAAGAAAAATAGCCTGATGGAAGAAATGGGAAAGGGGATAAGCATTTATATAGTGCCCAGGTATGCACCAGGAACTGTGCTAAATGCTCTCACAAATATTATCTCATTTGATCTTCATCACAACTTTGACAGGTAGGTGCTATCATCTTCCACATTTTAAAGTTACAACTAATAAGTATATGAGGCCAAATCTAAACTCATTTTCTTGACTCCAGGCCCAAAGCTCTATGTACTGAACCATCCAGCTATCCACTACTTAGATATAATGATGAACAATCCCATACCTATTCAGGAGTCTTTATTACCTTTAGTGATTCAGAGCAACTCAAAATCCACTTCAATAGTCATTTTAGCCCATTCTTTCATAGAGAGGCCAAAACTAATTAATTGATGAAGGTATTCATTCTTCACTTATCATTTTCCTCTATTATTTAATTAACCAATGTCCAAGACTCCTAACCTCCCATAAGTTTGTCTTCTCTACTAATAAAATAATCTCTATATTTTGTGTTGTAGGATTATAGATTCACACTCAAAGTTAAAGGGCCTTTTGGGTCTGAATTAATAGATGGAAATTTTGTCAGAATCCAAAAAGAAGGAGCCTTGGACTTGGTGGATCACCATCTACATATGGAGCAATTTTCTGTCCAGGTCCTACAAGGCATGCATGAGTTCTATAAGACTAGAAGATGAGAATCAACATTTCTAATGACACCTGGAAAAAGTGCAGACTTTAGAGCACACTTGTTCTATGTTCCAGATGGTTAATACCTTTAAATGAGCCATCTTCTCTATTCTGTGCCAAATGTTTTATGTATTTCATTGCTCTGGAGTAAAATAATAATAATAATCAACCCTCATTTATTATATAAAGTCATTTATGTTCTAGGAACTTTAAAAATGGATTTCAAAGATAAATGTCATTTATATTGCACTACAAATTTTTTTTAATGTCTATATAGATATCGATTTCAGGACTAAAATTCTGTGATTTATATATATATATATATGTGTGTGTGTGTGTATAACCACCTATTATGTAATCATTATGAACAAATATATGTACATATATGTGTAAATACATATTTATAAAGAACAAGATACTTCATATCTAATAGGGATTCAAATTTCAGTATCTCCCTCAAGTTCCTTTTAACTTTATGAAAACTTTAATTACCCATACTTTGAATGCATTATTTGCATCTCTGGCACCCATGTACCTATGCACAAGTAGTCATCTGTACATAATATACTCCATCCTCACCTATACTTACCTAGCTTTCTTCCAAGTACAGCTCTGATATTACTTCACACACACCCCTTTTCCACACACAAAATCTTTTCTGACTCTTCTTCCTCCAATTATTTGCACTCAATTTTTCTTGAAATTTTTGTATATTCTCTGTGTATATACACTTACTTGTGTACATGTTGCATTCTTCCAGAAACATGAGATCCTTGAGACCAGGCACTATTTAGCATTTGTCTTTAAAAAACACCCACTAGACTTAGTACAGTATCTTGCATATACTAATGCATGTTAACATATGATTGGAAAGAATAACAGTAACAAAAGAAACAATGCTATATAATATAATAAACATGCTTCCTTCCTTCCCTTACTATATATAGGGCATCATATCTTTACCTACAGTTGTTCTTAAAAGCATTTTTTTCTTTTTTGCACCTCTGAATCCTCACAAGAAATCTTGGAGTTAGTTTACTGGCTAGATTTCTTTCTTAAGAACCAGGCCTTAAATTAAAACCAATCTGATTCACATTGGCCATCAATAAGTCCTACCCCAAGCCCCACTTAGTCATTGTTTGGGTCTTAATTGACTCATATTGAATGTAAATAGCAATAATTTCTTCTTTGACTGGAAACACTGAGGATCTTCCCTTCCCTGATTCTTTGATTTATTTATTTAGATTTTTTTTGAACTAAGTGAAAGAGGAGTTTTCTTTGCATCAGTTGCTACCTAACCTTAATCACTGAATGGGTGCAGTCTCAATAAAACTGAGACCTGTTGAAGATCTTAGCTTAAAAAGGCCAAAGTCTCCCATTTCACTTAGGACCAGCTCTCATATTGATTTCCATCTTGCCACTGGACCCAAATGGCTCTAGAGGAGAAAGTGAGGCAGGTGATCTTGCACAGCCCTCTCTCACTTAAACCCAATTCACTTGCCTGTCATGGCATCACTTCCTTGATGTCATGATCCTCTTCAAGAACAACTTTGAGAAAATTTTGGGTCCCTTCCTTGTTTGTAGTAGAAAAAAGAGGGGTGCTATGAATGTGAAATATTGCATAGATTGTAAGATATAATCTATGTCTTGGTTAGTTTTGATAAAATTCATTGTTTTTGTTTTCTGTATTTCTTATAAAGGGTGAGCTTCACTAGCTAGAGTATGCTCTATTATGTAATCTATTAGCTAGAGGAAGGGAGAGGGATATATTGGAAAATGATCAGTGATGAGAAAACAGTGATGGGAAAAATTTATCTTTATCAATAAAGATAAAATTTTCTAAAAATAAAAAGTGAATGCTTGTTGAATTGAATCATGTGCTGAATAAGTAGTTGAGACAGATCACTCTCAAAAGAATTTGATCTGTATCCCAGGTGCATCTACTATCCCAGGACATAGGACAAGTCACCAGGACTTTTTCTGGTAGTCACCAAGAAGTCATCAATACTCTTGCAATCAAATTCAGGATTTCATGACAAAGGCTTTTTACTTTTTTATCACTATGGCTTGCTTTTATGTCACCTTTATTTCTTAATTTATCTCTTCCCCTTCTTTCAACATAGAGAACACTTTTAAAAAAGATTTAAAAAGAAAAAAAGAATTTATGTAAAACTAACTAGTCCATCAATCAACAACTCTGGCAAAAAAAAATGAGTTCTTACTAAACACTTTTTGAATGATTGGTATGTTGATCAAATGAATATCATTGGTGTGCTAGAATCAACTCAGGTTTGCATACTGATAATCCAAAATAGTAGATAGTTAAATTTTCAGTGTGAGCATTTGTACCTTGGAAATTGGCAAATGCTACAAATCAGGACTAAATTTATTATACTTATTATATAGACATAAGAAAGTGATGGAGAAATGCTAATTATGTAAATTAAACTCTGTAGACTTAGTTGTTAAGTGTTTACCACAATACCCTTAACTGTGCTCCACATTTATATTCCTTTGTCTGTACAAATAATGGAGCAAGTAGGCTCCCATATTTGATTATTGGAGTCAAGGTTGATTATTTTGAGTATTTTTGTAGCATGCAGTTTCAATTGTTTTACTATTTTTTTCTACATATATTATAGTCATATTTTTTTCCTGATCTTGCTTATCAAAGTGCAAAAATTCTTGCCTTTATGCATTCTTCTTTTCTTCTGTATTACAGTAACTAATTCTATTACATCCATGTATTATAATATCTTTTGACAAAATAATGTTGGCCTAAACCAAAGTTTTCATGATTTGTCATGGGGTGGAAAATCAACACACCTTTATGTCTATTATCTGAGTACCAGGCAACATAGTCCAGAAATGCTTCACCCCAGGGGTTTGCCCCACTCAAAATGAATACTTTTAGCCCTGTCAACATATCGATGCATGTTATTTATTGTAACAGGAAATAAGTTGGGATAGGAAGTACCTATTTAAAAGGAAGCACAGATGTGTGAATAATGAAATTCTACAAACATGTAGACCAATTAGGACAGTAAACCGTGATCCCCATGGGTTAAAAGCAGCTGGTGGTATAATGCTACATAGAGCTTTGGGTCTGGAGTGAGGAAGAGTTGAGTTAAAATTCAGCATCAGACAGTTACTAATTGTGTGATCCTGAGCAAGTCACTTAATCTCTGTCTCCCACAGTTTCTTCAACTTCAACTGCAGATGATGATAGCACCTGTTTCCTAAAATTATTATGACCTCGAATATAATAGTTGTAAAAAAACATTTAGCACAATGCCTTACAAGGCATTATAAAACTGCTTTCCCAACATGCCTGTACTTCCACACTTAAAAAAAAAAAAAGATATAAAGTCATAATAGAGGAGAATCCGTCAATGGGTCTAATAATAATTAAGTCTCATTTATAAAACAAACAATATATCATTTTTTCTGGTCCCTTTATGTTTGGTTTTCATTGCAAACCATGTATATGATATGGTATGATTATTCTTTTAATCTGTTGAATATAAAAACGATTGAAGGGAAGGGGAAGGGTACAAGCAAACAGAGGCAGGAACAATGCAAATTGGCTATCCAAAGGAATTTGTGTCCCATTGACTTTCAGACTGTTCATAACACTGACATATTCCTATCAGAATAGATTTAGCCACCTAGATTTGAGCCTTTTGATGAGAAGATGGGAGCTGGAGCCCCATGGGAGTCTTGTTACTACAGAGAATAAAAAACATGCAAATTTTGAGTTATGAGGCAATAATTCAATCTGAGGCAGATGTGATTACAATGACTCAAGCTTTCTTCTTGTGGTTTTTATGACTCCTCAGGATACATTGATAGAATTATAGTCCTATGATTCATAGTGTCCTGTTTATTATTCCCTATATGCAGCTATGTATAATCATTATTATTGCTAATAACAACATGCCCAGTAAGTATCTAAGTCTTTTTATTTGAGAATCTGGATGCATTTGATAGATTTTAAGTCTTTAATTTTCATGATACATACATGAAAAGGGTATATATCTATAATTCCATTCCACAAATGGAAAAATTAAGATATGGCCTGTATCTCCTTTGGCATAAACAATTGAACAATAATTACCTTATTGGGACAAAATTCTTTGGATACTTGATGTTGAGAATATGGATATTTGCAAATACCTGGGAAGTTAAGCTCCTTCAAAATTTTTCTTTTTTTAACTTCATGAATAATATTTTTATTTTTCCCAAATGCATGTAAATACAATTTTAAACATTTTTTAATTTAAATTTTGTTTTTCAAATTCTTGCCCCTTTCTCTCCTCCTCTGCCATCCCACGGTGGTAAGCAATTTGATATAGGTTACATATGTGCAATTACACAAAATCTATTTTCATTTTAGTCATACTGTGAAACAAAAAATTTTTAAAAGATACTGAACATTTCTTTATGTACTCCCTTCTTCCATTGTAAGATTTGTGAGTTTATACTATAAATTGAGATTACTCTTAATTGCTCTATTTGTCTGCTCAACAAACAAATACTTTGAAGATAAAAATCTTTTTGTGAATAAGAGCCTTGGGCTCTGAATGTTTGGTAAGGATCCACAGCACTCTATACAACCAATAATAATATTATGTTAGATTCATATAAAATGTTAATCTAGAACTTCACTTTAATATAACTATACCAAGGGGCAGCTAGGTGGCACAGTGGATAGAGCACCAGCCCTGAAGTCAGCAGGACCTGGGTTCAAATATGGTCTCAGACACTTAACATTCCCTAGCTGTGTGACCCTGGGCAAGTCACTTAACCTCAATTGCCTCAGCAAAAAGCAATACATATATATATATATATATATATATATATATATATATATTTATATAACTATACCAAGTCACAGAAACACCCATATCATGAAATTATAGAACTTTATAGTTGGGTGTCTACAATACAAAATTTTTTTCTTTGCTAAAATGATACAAATAACATGGAACATATTTCCACCAGAACTGGCTCATTATATTGACATATTCCTTTAGACTCATGTTCTTTTTATTTCCTTCTTGGATCATTTCTATTTTACTCCTCAAACATTTGATTATACAGTGAACCCTTAAATTCTTGTGTGTAATTTTTACAACTTCAACAATTCATGTGATTTTATGAGTAACAATTTTGGCTTTCAAGGTGACTGTGCACATTCATGGCTATGTGCAATAGAGGAAAAAAAATGAGAATTATGATCTGTGCAAGTTTGTGGAGCAACCAATATCCTACTTAGCATTTCACTAGACCTGGTCACCCTACCTTTATAAAGAACTACTGATACAATTGTTTTATATTTTCATTGTTTACTTTTAAAACTCATGTTTTATGTTGCAATTATACCCCCCAAACATAGTACAAATCCTTTGGGCTCTAAACCTAAGAATGCAAGGTCAGTAATGTGGCTTAGTGAGAAAATAAAGACACTAGATAATTTTAGCATGGTTGCTGTGGGTCTCAAATTTGTTGTTAATGAAATTTGCCATATAGTACAATGCCCTCTTACAATAATAATTCATTACAGTAAAAGGTAAATTTCAAGTTTAAAAATGTTTTAGTTTTAAGTATTTTATTTGCTATGTGGACCTTATTTAAGGTATTAGAGATTTTAGATGTCATGAAAAATGAATATTGTCTGAAATAAATTTTTAAAAATAGCATGTTAGCACAAAAGGACTCTGAATTATAGGGAATTACTAATGAGAAAAATTATGTTTCATGTTAACAGTTTAATTTTGTGTATTACATTTTATGGGTTACTTCATAATTACTATAGTAGGTAAAGTACATTTTGTCAGAATTAATGTTTTGTTATAAAAATTGTATATAAAAATGCATGTAGAAAAAGTGTATTTTCAACAATCTTTAGCAAAAGATTACAGTTTTTGATGGCTGCAGAAATCCAACCCCATATTGAACCTAGGTGCAATGTATCAACATTTGCATTTTTTATTTTCATGGCATTTTCTAGGAATATTATCCCCATGAAAGTTGAGGATTGAGACTGTTTCTAATAAGCTGACAGATTAAAAAGTTTTATTCAAACCCTTTCACCTCTTATTCTAGCAAGAAGACAAGTTTTTTTACATAATAAACATTATTATACAATTCAGTTAAGAATACAAGTAACACATATCTCTAGGACACTCTGATTTCCCCTTTGGTTTCTATTTTTATTGAATATTTAGAAACAGAATGGGTTACCAAGAAAACAATAGATTTGGTGGCAGAAAGTCTATGCTCAAGTCCCAGCTGATAATTTGAGGAAATAGTTTAATTTCCTGATACTTGGTTTAATCATATATTAAATGGAAATAATCATAGTTAAACTATCTCATAAGAATTTTGGAAATCTGATTGTTGCTTGAGTTATGAACTGATTCAAACATTCTAAAGAGTATTTTGCCACTATGCCAAAAGGGTTTTAAAACTGTGCATACTCTTGGATCCAGAAATACCACTACTACATCTGTGTCTCAAAGACATAATAAAAAAGGAAAAAAGGACCCACATATACAAAAATATTTATAGCAGTTCTGTTTCTGATGGCAAAGAATTGGAATCTGAGGAGATGCCCATCAATTGGGGAATGGCTAAACAAGATGTGGAATACGAATATAATAGAATAGTCTTTCACTATAAGAAATGCTGATCAGGTATATTTCAGAAAAATCTGGAAAGACGTTTACATGAACTGATACTGAGTGAAGTAAGCAGAAGCAGGAGAACATTGCATATGGTAACAGCAGCACTGTGTGATAATCAACTATGAGAGACTTAGCTCTTCTCCGCAATATGGTGATTCAAGACAATTCCAAAACAAAAAGCTTATGAATCAGTTTTTCCATCTCCAAAAAGGGGGTAGTAAGATCTGTATTCATATTCAAATGTTGTTGTTTGTCCTTTCTTCTTGAAGAGGACCATGATATCACCTCCCTTTTCCCTCTAATAATAAGATATAGATCAAGATGACTGGAGATGATGCTGAATGAAATGGGAGATCTTGACCTTTTTAAAGTAAAATCAGGTCTCTGTTTGACTGAGATTGTACCCATTCAGTGATTGAGGCTAGGTAGCAATTGAGACAAAGAATCTCTGCTTTCACTTAGTCCAAAAGAAAAATCTAAATAAATAACTAAATGGATGAATGAATGAATTTGGGAAGGAATTTCATTGGGATTCCCAATCATTCATTTGGGAAGAAATTCAGCGTTTCTGGCCAAAGCACAAATGACTGCTATTTACATTCAGGCTGAGTCAATCAGGACCCAAACAATGACCAAATGGGTTTTGACCTAGGACTTATTGGTGGCCAATTAGAATCAGATTGGTTTTGATTTAAGTCCTGATCATTAAGAAAGAAATCTAGCCAGCAAACTCCAAGATACCCAAACATCATAAGAATCAAAGGGTACATAGAAACTATGTAAAATTAAGTCATGTATTAGAGGATTTTGAAAAACCATGGAGCAATACATAAATGCAAGTAATGACTTTCCCAGGAGGAAACTAATTTGATACTAAGATTAAGTGGTTTCTTTAAAGACATAAGGCTAGATAAGGCATAATCTGATCTAGAACTCATCTACTCATTCTTATCCCAGTTTTCCCTAAAGTATACTACTCCACAGGTATAATAATAATAGATACTCAAATGGGATTTGGAAGATTTAATATGGAACATTGATTAGAAATAAAGTAATTTCCATTTGTTTCTTTGAGTATCTATTTCAATGGTTCCGTTAACAATGGAATTTTTGTTCTTGTTGTACACTTGATAACAAAATGTAAATAAAATTGATTTCTTAGTCTATGCACTATATATGTGTGTATATGCATACTTATACATATGCATGTATATGTTATCATGCTATGATTTTTTTAGCAAGACTTATGGGTATAATTACATTTCGTCAAATTTCAAAATTACTCAAGTTTCATAGAATTTGAGCTCCCACAGAGCTTCAGATTTGGGGCTACTTAAATTTTCATCAGGTACCCAATTCTTGATTGCAGAAGTGTATGTTAATGAGCATATGAGTGAATCAGTTTCAGATATAGATTTTAAGTTCCCTTAAATATAAAGTTTAGAAAACTAAATGAGGAAACAACAGAAAAATTTGGGGAAAATCTACATCTAATAGTGAGAGTAGCATTGCTCTGATGGAAGAATAACTTCCTCCTATATGAGGAGGTGGACTAGAACATCCTTTGCTTGAAAAAGATCCAGAAAATAACTTCACTATGAGTTACTTTTCTCTAAGATGGGCCTTCCAAGAGAAATTGTACCCAAGTTTTAATATGAGAATAAAGTAAAGAATCCTCCTAAAATAATGGCATTTAGCATTAAAAAATATCTGCCACATCTCAGTTTTATCAGGAAAGAATGTAGAACCACATACAACCCATAATCATTAAGGAGAAAAGTGCTAATGTCTTTAGAACCATCACATTATGAAACGAAATATTTTCATGAAGTATATTTTTGGTGATAGTACTCCTTATCTTTTACCTAGACTTTTATGTATTACTATTCTCCATGCACTCTATGGTCTAGCTATACTGGAATTCGGTAGTCTATGAACAGGTTTTTACCCCCCATTTCTATGCCTTTGGACTTGCTGTCCTCCATGTCTCAAACACTTTACCTTTTTGCTTCTTCCAACTCTGGCTTATATATATATATATATATATATATATATATATACATATATATATATATATATATAATTTATAAATATACATATAATTTATATATAATTTAGTTCCAGTTAAGAGCAGGAGGACTTCCCAAATCCCTTATTCCTCCACTTCAGTCGCTAATGACTTCCTCTTAAAGGTTACCTTGTTTCTATTTCGTGTTTACTTTGTATAAAACTACATATGTAATATCCTCCTCATTTGAATATAAATCTCTTGAAGATAGAATCTGCTTTTGCTTTTATCTTTACAACTATAAGCATCTTAGCAATGATTCATAGAGTGTTTAATAAATGCTTGCCAGAAAGAAAGGTAGTTAAGTGAAAAAGCATAGAATTAGAAAGAAAGGAGTTCAAATGTACCTTCAGATGTTTATTAGCTATGTGATCCTGGGCAAGTCACTTGATCTCTGTTGTAAATGGCAAATCATTACAGCATTTTTACCAAGAAAACCTATTAAACCCCACAGACAGTGTTGGTATAATGTCCTCCAGAGGGGCGTATCATAAAGACCCAGACATAATTGAAAACAAATAAACACTAGTTGATCAATAGATAGATTTTTCTTGCTGAGGCAATTGGGGTTAAGTGACTTGCCCAGGGTCACACAGCTGTTACGTGTCTGAGACCAGATTTGAACTCAGGTCCTCCTGACTTCAGGGCTGGTGCTCTATCCACTGCGCCACCTAGCTGCCCCAATATTAGATAGATTTTTCAATAAAACCTGGAGTCTAAGTTAGTATGAAGTTCATTTGATTTAGATGTATACCTGAATTAACCAATGTTACATTGACCAAAAAAAAAAAAAACATCAGATAAAAAGGTGAGTCATGAAACTTTGTTACAGAAACGGAAAGGTTTGTGATAGCCAATTGTGATTAAGTTACTGCCACCAGATTTATACCTACATTATTTTTAAGGAGCCCAGACTTGATCAACATCACACAAGGAGATGGTAGAAATTGTACAACATATTCCTACAGGCTAAATTATTTAACACCTATCAAATATATAAAAAGACCTTATTTTTGGTAGAATTATATATCAAAAGCATAAATTATAGACAAAAAAACCTACATAGCACTTATGGACAACTAAATATCCTTGGAGTTAAACGGATAAACTATAACTTAACTAGAGTATTTATCACAGACAAAAGTATTGCCAACAATTTCCTGAGTATGACATTGATTTATGAAAATTTAAGAATAGTTTTAGATAGATTCCATGTGCAGGCAAAAGTTTAGCAAGTCTGAAAAAATGTATGCATGACACACTTTTAAATTTAATCTGTATTTTAAATTTTCCTTTCACTTTCTAACATCACGACAATTCTAACAACAAGACAAGATAATCTAAATCAAGCTCCAATTTGTTATGTATTTTGACTTCTGATGTATTGATTTCTGATGTGATGATTTCTGATGCTTATACTGAAAATTTAACAATCGGTGTCAACTGGTCACAACTCAGAATGTCATAATAGCTAATACCAGTGTTCTTTATGCTCTGTATAATGAAAGGCTTTCAAAATTTAGACACCTAAACAAAGAAATTAAAACCATGTGGGAACAGGATGAGAAAAACAACATTTCATTCTTGTTGTTCTATCTGCCATTGTAGTATTCCAAAGGATACTTTTAGTAAGCTTACAAAACATGCATTTGAATCCTATCTGTACTACTGTATGCAGACCTAACATTTAAATGTTAGAATAATAGCAAATTATTAACTTGTTCTAAGCTCATTTTATCTTAATTTTACTAAAAAGGATGAGAAAAAGGACTATTACGTTAATAACAATAGTTATTTAGCTGTTGTCAGTCATGCTTGACTCTTCTTGACCCCTTTTGAGTTTGCTATTTCCTTTTCCAGACCATTTTACAGATGAGGCAAACAAGATTAACTGACTTGCCCAGAGTCACACAGTGAGTAAATGTCTGAGGTCATATTTAAACTGAGGTCTTCTTGACTCTAGGCTTGGCACTTTTTCTGCAATCTATGATTCTATGAAATCTTGTCTCCCCTAACCATAGTAATTCTCTTAGCAAATACTTTATATCACACAATCATTCTGTAGGCATGGCAACCATATGTCCTAAAATTTCAATGAAATTGCTAATTTCAAGGGAAAAAGCACACTTCTGACAAGTTTTTGAAAAAGGAATGTCATTTGTCAGAGCATATGTAGCACTATTTAGTGAGAGGCTTTGGAAAAGGGATATTTTCTGTAAGAATATGCATTTTGATATTTGGTTCTGAAGATATCATCACTCTCCCTAGCATGTGGGAATTAATTTTATCTCTGGCAACAAGTCTATCTTTAATAGAGTTTTTCATAAATGTGCTTCCTCCCCCCAAAAAAAAGCAGACCATTTCTCACTAGTTAGCTTTAGCTATCTAATAATTTGTACGATTTGTTACTCTAATACAATATCTTAGATATTCTCAGCAAAACCATTCAGGAAGCAAAAAGAACATCAGGTGTTACCAGATGTCATTCTCCAGAACCACTGCTCATCTAAATGATGACCTGATAACTCATTTTTTTTCAGTCTAGAAAAATTATCTAACAATCCTAGAGACTGGAATTAATATTCAACTTTAAAAGAATATGCTCTTTCTCTAAGATTAACAATTGCCTGGCTTTGTTAAATCAGTTTTTAAAATTACTAGTTAAATCACTAGCCCAAGGGCTAGATGATTGAATATTTGGAAAAGACTCTTGGAAATGATAAATTTTTAGCCACCATGCTTTAACCTAGCAACTCATTTCCCCCAGAGGACCTACTCTGGCATTAATAGTCCCATTCAGAGAAACTAAGGGTTTGAGAGCACTTGAAGAACTATAATACTGTGAAATTGCTGAAAAGAACACTAGAAGCTAAGGGTTATAGAGGAGTGGAGGGCAATGGGACTGACGTCTTCTTCATGTCTGAATTCAAAGTGCTTCCATTCAAAAGTAGTCACTCAAAAGTGCTCAATTAAATGCTGGTGACTCTATATAAAGCAGAATAAAACATTACTGTTCAGCAGTGTCTCAGCCAATTAGGAGTCACATAGCTTTATAGCACTAAGGCCATAGTGCTGTCCTTCAGAAAAAACAAAAAAAAAACCAAAAAACCAAAAAACAAAAAACAAAAAACCTCATCTTGCTTGGACAGAAATAGGCTTATAAGGATAATGTAATAAAATATATCATAAGTTCTTGTTAATCTTTTCCTCCTCATGCACAGCACAGAATCATAGCATCATACTATCCTCAATTTAGACCTGGGAGAGAACTGAGAGGGGAGACCTTAGAGATCATCTAGTGTGGCCCTTGAATTTGAAAGATGAGGTGCTGCAACTTGGATGAGTGATTCACCTGAAAACACACAGATAAACAAGTGGCACCTAAACCCTGGTCTCTGACTACAAATCTAGCTTGTTTTCATTGTTCACTACTGTACCTATAGATCAATGAATCTAAGAAAATAAGACCAAGAAACAAATTCAAATTAGCATCACAACATAGTCATTTTCTTTCCTCATGTGTAAGGGTGGGTAAATAGTTGGAATAGATATAAACATGTTATCAATTTACTTAATTTAAGAAATCTGCAAAAAAAAGTTGTTAAATTTGAATCACAGTCTTAAGTCCTACACATCAAACCATAATGCTGAGGAATAATCTTGCTATTGCTAAAGGTCTTTAAAAATGAAAAATTGTATTGGTTCCCTCCCACCATCATGTAATTAACATGCTTCCCTCAATACCTTCACAAAGGATTTTTCTCCCCATTTAGATTCCCAATTAAAATGCAAAACAAAAACATCTCCTAGTCTAAAAAATACAGAAAGCCCCAAGGCTTGAGTTTCATTAATATTGGAAGTCTTTATTTTAAAAGTTGTTTTTACCCCAGTTTTTTGATATTTAGCATATCAGGGAGAACTCTGTCTTTTCCTCTAAAGTCTCTCAGATTTTTCTTGAAAACTGGTTATAAATACTTCAAATATTATCTTATCAATTCTACTTTTTAAAAAAATTCTAAGATCATATTAGTAATAATTAGTCTTTCAGGGGGCACCATCAGCTTGTAACCTCAGGCACTCAGCTCATTAATTTTGAAATGTGTATTACTAGATCTCTAATTGTGATTTTATATAATTAATTAGGAAACAAAACTGATAAAAATCAGAGCTTTTTAAAAGCAATGCCTTTACTTAAAGAGAATGATCTTGTTAGTTAGTTCTAGAATAAATATGGTGCTATCTAATGATTAAAGCTGTCATGGTGGTTTTGAGGCACACCCTTGGGTACACATTACTGATTTTTCTCAAATCAACTTTAAGATCCCTGGATGGCACTGTCATACTTCATTATTTTTATTGTCATCATTTGTATAGGAAGATGGCATTATTGACCTTACAACAAAGGGTATATAATGGAGGTTTCGTAGTAGTCACTGACAGAATTTGATTCATTTTTTCTTCATAATATCACTGAGCTCTCCCTTTTAAGCAAATGTAAAATTTTTTCAAAGATGGGGTCAGAAAAAGAGTTACAGTATATAAGTATGGAATACTGCAAAACTAAATGATCAGTGTAAAGATACCTTACATCTGGACTCATCATTAGTCCTTTGTTCTAAATGATTGGTTTATAACACAATTGTTTAACTTAGAGCATATATGTCTTAACATATAACATAAAACTCTTAGATATTATTTGCTATATTTATTAACATTTTACACCCTGTCATCCATGAGAATCTTCATCTTACTTTTTCTCATCAGTACATTTGTTCTTGTTGTTCAGTTGTTTCAATTTTGTCTGACTCCTCATGACCCCATTGGAGGTTTTCTTGGCACAGATATTGGATTAGTTTGTCATTTCCTTCTCCAGCTCATTTTACAGATGAGAAAATTGAGGTAAACAGGGGTAAAGGACTTGCCCAGGATCACACACAGGTCTTCCTGACTCCAGACTTGGGGGGAAACCCATTGTGCCATCCACTCTCCCTATAAGTACATTCCTGTCCACTAAAAATCATGATATTATTTTCCTGCTTTTAAAGAGATTAAAATTTACATAGGAGAGCTCCTGTTGTGAGAATACCTCTCATTAAGATATCACAATCATCTGTTAGTAGATAAGTGTCAGTCAGGATTTCAACCAAAATAATCCTCCTGCAAGCCCAGTTCTATACCTATTCATTTTCTAAGTCACTGCTGATATTAATAATTTCTTACACACTTCATTCCAAAAAAGCAAAAACATTCATTATGTTTTATTCAGCTGAAAATTGCTACCAGGCTGATGTGGCAGAGATGGCAAAATGATGGTAGGAAAAATCAGTCAGTCAATAAGTACATCAAATGTTTATTATATGCCAGATACTGTGCTTAAGAGCTAGGAATGCAGAGAAAGGCCAAAAAATT
Organism: Myrmecobius fasciatus; assembly: GCA_023553655.1. NCBI lineage: Eukaryota > Metazoa > Chordata > Mammalia > Dasyuromorphia > Myrmecobiidae > Myrmecobius > Myrmecobius fasciatus. Next base: position 182,586 of record JAJPUD010001534.1, on the reverse strand, counting down.
AGTTTCTGCTGTCAAGGAGTTCACGGTCTAATGGGAGAGAGCACACAAACAATTCTGTAAAACAAGCCATATATAGGATAAACTAGAAATAATTAACAGAAAAAAACCCTAAAATAGAATAATTGGAGAATGAAATACTAAGTGATGTTTACATATCACATTGTTTACATGTGTTTATCTTATACCAATCTTATGAGGCTGGTATTGCAAGCACCATGATCCTCATGTTACAAATGAGAAAGCTGAGACACATAGGGATTAAATGAGTTGCCCAGGGTTCACAGAACTAAGTGTCAGAGCTGGGTCTTTAACCCAGTATTAGGGCTACAAGATTTTCCTGAGTGGCCTATAAGGGAAAGAGAAAAGGCTGGAAAGAAAATGAGTGCTGTAAACAGTATACCCAATTTTGTAAAATTATCAGACAGCTCTCCCCACATTCTCTAATATCATGACCTTATAATTTAAAAAAAACACTAATCTGCATGATTAGTTTATTTTTTTCATTTAAAAATATTTTATTTTTATTTTATGGAATAAAACAAACGTCCCTAAAACAGTATAATAAAAGATGATAGCACATGAAACTATGTATTATATGCCACTTGTTATTCTTTTTAAATATATAATAAAGTTATCAAATAAATTTCTCTTCCTCCTTCCCTCATGGCTACCATTAGTCATAAATAGGCACAGATATGTAAAAAAATTACTCTATACATACTTCTACTTATCAATTCTTTCTCTAGATGTAGATAACTACTTTCCTATGTCCTTTATTTTTAATTTGTGTATTTATAACAGTAAAATAATTTATTAGCTCAAAATTTTTAATTAAATAGGTCAAGGCTTTCAATAGGAGAAATAAAACTCCTACAACAAGTGTTAACCTGAATGCTCAGACTCAAGACAAACTGATTTTAGATCTATATAAATAACACATGCCTAAATGAGGATGTATTCTTCAATAAGATGCATCTGCAGTCATTAGTGTATTATTTTTTATATTTCTTCTAACAAGAACATGTTCATTGCATGTATTGTAATAAAATATCTTGAGTCAGACACTATTCAGATGAATTATATGTGTTTTTCAAAGGACCAACCTGGATAAATTCAGAGAGACTCACTAGGTTGGTTGGTAGGGTGATGAATTTTTCAGCCACAAAAATTCAGGAAGATGATCAACATTTCTTGATCTACATAAATGGTTCATAATGATTTTTTTTAAAAACTTGATTTTTTCAGTGTTTAGAGGAATATAGTTAAAAATTTATGTTTCCATGTAAGTTTCCTTTATATGGAATGATGATAATGATATAGAACACTATGAAATCAAACTGACCAGTAGAATGCAATATTTAGACAATGTGTTTTGCAGGCAAGTTCTAAACTTCTCAACAACTTTGTGATAATCATGTTATATTGTGCCTCACAATAAAGAAATAATATTTATTGAGAGATATCATGATAGTTATAATGATAGCTAACATTTCCATAGGACTTTAAGCTTTTTGTAAAGCACTTTATATGCATAATGCTATTTCCTCACAACTATCTGGTGATACAAATAATACAAGTATCATCCCATTTTATAGAGAAGGATTGAAAGTTATAGAAGGTAGTGGGCTTGATCTCTTTGTGTGACAGTCACACTGTTGCTGAGGTCCAGTCAATGCTTTAACCTAAATCTTTGCATTCTATGTTTTTCCATTAAACCATGCTGCCTGTGTATGAACATATTCAGGGGACAGGCTTTCACAAATGTAATAACTATTGTTGTTTAGTTGTTTTCAGTCATATCCAATTCCTAATGAAAACTTTTGTGGTATTCTTGCAAAGACTCGAATACTTTGTCATTTCCCTGTCCAGCTCATTTTACAGATGAGGAAACTGAGGCAAAAAGGTTAAGTGACTTTTCTAGGGTCCCATTTCTAATAAGTGCCTGAAGTCAGATTTGAACTCAGGTTTTTCTGACTCCAAGTCTGGGGGGGGGCTCTATCTACTGTACCACATATTATAATAATAAGCAATATTTCAAGGATTTCTCTTATATTTCATTTAAATAGTTTAGAAGCACTGACAAGGTAGATAGAGGTGATTTCTGTTTTCACCATCCAAGTTTATAATAAGTCAGCTTTTCTGTAGCACCTTATGGTTTTCAAAGGGATTAAGCCATTTCCCAGGTGTTATTTTATTTAATCTTCACAGTCACCCTGTGAGATAGGTGCTATTGTCATCTACATTTCATAGATAAGGAAAATGAAGCTCAGAGAGTTTAATGGCTTGCCCAGGATGACACAGCTAGGCAATATCTGGGGGAGGGTTGCTAATGCCATCTCCAACATCCTTCACACTATGCTACCTGACCCCTTTCAAGGCATTTTTCTTCTTTTCTTGTTGATCCTCAGACCTGTCCTGATCATCAGAACAGGACAATCTTATCTCCCTTTATAAGTCAACGAAAACTAATGTGCCACATTAGATTAACAGTTAGAAATTCCAAGCACAGTGAAAGAGAGCTTGTAAGCATCTGAATGCAGAACACTTTAATGACACAACTTTTTTTTTTTTATTATTATTAAAGCTTTTTATTTGTATAACATATGTATGGGTAGTTCCCCAACATTGATCTTTACAAAGCTTTCCATTGCAAATTTTACCCCCAGTCTCCTCCCCTCCCCTAGATGGCAGGAAGTCCACTACATGTTAATAATGTTGAAATGCTTGAGAAGTTATGCAAGAAAAATCCTATCTACAAGAAAAAAAAAAGAATCAGAGAAAGGCAACACAATGCAAGCAAATGAATGACACAACTTTTAAAGTTAATTCTGGCATAGAAAAATCGAGAAGAAGCTCCCTATTGGCTATGGGATCCGACTCTTGTGCCTGTGTACATAAAACATTATTATACACATAAAGCCCGTCTGCTATACAATCTGAGAGTGTTTATTTAGGATAAATTTCTATGAATGGTATTCATGAGGCAGATCAGTGGAGCAGTCCTGAATTGGGAGCTAGCATGCCATTACTGACTCATTGTCTATTCATTTTAGATTGTTTCTATGGAGGATTTATAGAAACAATACCAAGGTGGCACTAAGGTGGCTATCAATGCTGTTTACAGACAATTTAGAGGAATAAACCTGCAGTTATGCTTAGGTTTGCTTTCCCTTGTGGTCTCAGAGCACCGTGTTCTAATCCTATTGTGACTTGATCGTTTCACAGTCAAATGCTCCACAGAGGCCAGTAATTGGCGTACAAGTTCAAATTAGATTGCTGTGTGTTTAGGAAAGCAGGGGTCATTTCACATCAGCACCTCTCATTAAGAAGCCGACTACTAAGTTCTCTATTATAGAAAATGGAACATATACATTATTTCTTATTATAAAAATAATGCTTGGAGTATATACTTACTAAGACACACACAAACACTAGCATTTCTCAAATCTCCTTTCATCGCTGCATAGTAAAATGTTAATGGAAAAAGGGGGGGGAAGGATGTCTGAGAATGACAGTTAAATATTTACTAGCACTGTATTATGGTACCTTGGCATAGATACTCCCAGATAAAAATAGCACATGAGAGTTTATGGATGAAGAGTACTAAAACTAATCTTTATGCTTTATTCTTTAAAAAGGTTATTTCTTTTAAAAAATAAAATAAAAATGTCCTCATGCTGTAGCACACATACAACCATGACACTATTTAATATATTTTATGCTGCTTATGTTTTCAAGTCTATTTGATTAAAATTGAAACTATCTGTAGTTTAGATTAAAGTAATTAATTGCACAAAATGCTTACTCCCTTCCCCCATTTTCCCTCCCGTATTGAAAACCCTCAAAAGACATTAACTAAGGATCTTCACCCCTCCAAAATTTTGTTGCCACATTTATTCAAGACTTATCTGCACAGGCACCATGTCACCCTTTGCATACTTAAAATCTCTTGAAGAAAATTCTTTAGAAGATAAAATGCCAAAAAAGATCTGTGTCATCTTGATCAATAGAAACACAATTTTCAGATCTTCCCTATCTCTCCTTTTCTTGGGAAGCATGAAGTTGTTTTAAAATATATATATATAATGGGGCAGCTAGATGGTGCAGTGGATAGAGCACCAGCCCTGAAGTCAGGAAGACTTGAGTTCAAATCTGGTCTCGGACACTTAATACTCCCTAACTGTGTGACCCTGGGCAAGTCACTTAGCCCCAATTGCCTCAGTAATATATACATATATAAATATGTACATATATATATATATATAATGAAGAGGAGTGGGACTGAGGAAACACATATGTGAGGGAGGGGGAATCAAAAATAATAGAATGAAGGATTAATAAAGAAAAAAGAGGGGAAAGAAATTATGATGAGAGAATAAATGAAAGAAAAAGCATTTGAAAAGATTTTTTTTAAAGTTGAGATGAGTAGAATAGGAGAAGATGGGAATGTGGGAAGGAAAAAAGATGAACTGTGACTGTGAAAAAATGACCACTAAAAGTGAGAAAGATTAGCCAGCTTTTGAATAGGGAAACAGGAGTAAAGGTGGGGGAATGACCATAAGCTACTCCTCTGCTTCATGCATGTGAAACTAGGTTAGCCTCCAGGAATAGCCAGCACTACTCGTATCACATCATAGAAACATAGGTTCAGAGAGGCATCTTCCAGTAATATGAAAGGAGGGTAGGAAAGGAAGATTTCCTACAACTTCCATGATTACAGAAATGGTCATTTCAAGGTCCATATTCCCCTAAGTGCTTGCAACACAATTAGAAAAGCAGACTCTTTGATGGACTTTGTAAGTGCTTGGGAATAAAGTTAAATTATTTTACTATCAGTAAATTATGTCTCTCTGAGCTATTCATTTTCAATTTTTTTGGAGGGGAGAACTGTTTCATACTATGACTCACATCCATATGTTTCCTAGAGAAATTTGGGGTCAATGAAGGACCTTTGTAATTTTCTGAAGGCAATCCAGATTGTGCATCCTTTTACTTCTATTTAATCCTGGGTCCAACTTTTTATCCATTTCTATTACCTATACTAGATATTTCTATCTATATGTATATATAGATATGTATATATAGATATGGATAGATCAATTGATCAATCTTTCAATATATGGATGGACAAGATCAAAATGTTATCAACCCAACTGCATGGCATGAGAAATATATATACTTCATTTACTTGGTTTTTCTGGTATGGATGGTCAGGCTAAACTCTTGAATTTGAAAATAAATATCACTTGTGAAAAGCCAGACACATTCATGCTTTATTGATGATGTGAATTAGTACAACAATTCTAGAAAATTATTTGAAATAATGCAAAAAAAGATGAGAATGTATATACCATTTGACTCATGGGTTCTACTACTAGGCATAAATCCAAAGAGGTGATCGAAAGACTCTATATATATCAAAATATTTATAGCAATGCTTTTTATAGTAGCAAAAGATTGGAAACAAAGTAGATGTCTGTCAATTGGGAAATGGCTAAACATATTATGATACATTAATATAATGAGCTATTTCTTCTCTATGAGAAATGATAGAATATAGAAAAAAAGTGGAAGACACAAAACTGATTCAAAGCCAAGCAAAAAAAATTCAATGTCTACAACAATGTAAATGGAAAGAATGATTCCCACAAAGAAAAATGTTATGAAATTAAAAAGAACAAAAAATATGAGAAACAACCTTCCTACATTCCTTTGCAGAGGTTCACAGTTACAGAACTTTGAATATATTATCAGAGTTTTAAAATTGGTTGATTAGTTATAATTTTTTCTCATCTTTTTTCCTTGAAAAAACACTTTTTAAAAAATAAAATAGGGCTTCTTAAAGTTTTTCCATTTGCCTGAGACTTTTTGCATGATCCCGAATATATGGGGATATAAGATAGGTACTCAAATCAAACACTTAGTAATAATAAATCATAATTTTGCAAACCCCACATTCAGTTATTGGACCCCATATGGGGACACAAATCATAAGTTTGAGAATCTGAGTAATAGTAGTAATAAAGAGAGAAATATAGGTAATATAAAAATAAAAGATATCAAAAATTGTATTTTATAAAAGAAATGATATCACATGGAGATTAATAGAGAAGCCCAATTAGATATGAATAGGCTATAGCACATTTAAATGAAGAATTTCAAAGATGAATAGCAGTAAAGATGTCTTCAAGGAAATGTGTGAAAGAAAAAAAATGGGTTGATGATGTCAGGAGAAAGCAAGGTAGTCTTTTAACATAGTAAATGGACCTCTCCCAGTAAATTAAGGGATGGTATGGATAAAAATCTCATGTTATGAATGAGTAATGATGAATTGCAAAATACATCACTCAAGGCAATATTCAAATTAATAAGTTTAAAGATCTATTTAAGAATTTGAGTAGTTTATTTTCTATGGATGCTAGGGACCTCACCTATGGCTTTTATGGGTTCAGCAAGGTCCAGTTTTGACATCCATAATGTCCTCATGTAAATAACTCCCTATTTAAAATAAATTTGAAAAAAAAAACATTTCAGGACCCTAATGATATCTTTCCAAAAGCTCAAGGAACCTCTCAATGTCTCTTCTTAAGGTAAACTTTTTGGTGTTGAATATTGTATTACATGCAAAGTAGTCCAGGATCTCCTTCATATCCTTTTTATGTGTTTGTGGTACATAGCCATCTATAGTGGTTCCTGAATACTCCTTCAGGGACTTCTCATGATGCTCAGGGTTAAATGAGTATCTAAGACAGTCAGATACAACATTTAACTCTACTTCCAGATCAACGACAGGGGATGCAAATCCAGGACACTCTGTTTTTATATGCACACATTATAGCTAGTGCCACTGGTGACACTACTTGCTTTCTGGACACTCTAGGGGAAAAATGATACAACACCAATAGAATTGCACTGATATGTTGGCATATTAAAAAAAATTTCCTAAAATGTCCTCATGGCTTCCCTGACTTCTCATATTTCCAAATTTCTAGATGGTTCTTGGTAAGAAAGAAAGTTGTCAGATAAAGATGACTGAGAAAAAATAAATTTTCAGCAACCAGATATTAATTTCAGTGGCTTCATTCGAGACATTTCAGGAATTCTAGTTTTCTTGTGACTTTTCCTCTCTGAAATAAGCTAAATCTGTTATACCATGCTGCCTCTTATGAAGGGTGATTTGAAAGTAGAATAAGTGACATTCGACAAAATTCTTGGGCTTTAGTTTCCTTTGGATGTTTAAAAGGAGTTGATGAATCCTTTCTGTTATATAATTCTAAGACAATATTTTGAGGATACTTATAGCCTTTTTTATATCCTAGAGTTTTGCAGGACCAGACCCAAGTGAATATTTCACCCCCTCTGTCTGGCTTCATCCCCAGCTTTTTCCAAGGTGAGTCCTTGGAAGTAAAGGCTCTCACAGCCATCTCCCTCTGAATCTCTTTTACAAGTAAAGAGAATGAACATTCTATACCCTTTTTGAAACCTTAGAACATCAGTGGTTTTAGCAGATCTCTTTCAGCACCAAAAGAAGCTTCTGTTACGTCATGTACTTATTAGTCCAAGCAGTCCTTCATCTGATGATAAATGATAGGTCACAGAGAGTTCATTTCCAATAACAGAAATAACACATCAGTGTCACTGGGACAACACATATGAAAAGATACCAGAGTCATCAATAATAATGTTTAGCCTTGATAATTATTATTAGCTTAGTAATCATCATTACCAACCCCTTTCTGCTGATTTAGTAAAGATCACCTAATATTAGTAAGAGATCAAATGTACAAAGCAAATGATGCTCTGTAGCCAAGGCATCTAAAGCAGTATCTAATGAGCTAATAAATGCTGTGCAGTCTCTGTGTTAAATATATAAAAATTAAGCTGGCTGAGGGGAGTAGGTATGAAGGCACCAAATGCAACATTTTACTTTAAATCATAGTCTATAAAGTGCCATTATGGAGACAAAGGCTGGGTGAGTCCAGGATTGTCTCCTCTTAATCAATTTCACATCTTTGTAAAGTAAAGCCAACATTTTTTCTGCCTTTGGATGGTCTCACTTATAAACTCCTGCCTTCTCTGAAAGGAACTTTAAAAACACAATATGTTGACTTTTCAGACACAAAAGGCTCCTCAGTAAATTAAGATAAAATAAAGATGCTCATACTGGCTCTTGATTAGAGATCTGTAAAAGAGTTCAATATTTCACATAAATGTGCTGCAAACTATTCAGGCCACTGAGTCAAGAACTGTGGTATTATTCTTTGATGTCTATGGCTTAGTAGCACAAAGCTGGTTTCCAAGCTCTTACTCTCTATAGAAAAACTCCAAATGTTTGGCCTTTGCGCTGTAAATATAGTGTCACCATTGATTTTTAACATATAAAGTGTATTTTCCTGAATGTCAAATATTCTCAAAGTGCAGGAGTTCCCATGAGCACAAAGTGGAGGAATTAAGGCTGGTTTAAATGCTAAAGTTACAAGCAAGCAAAGAAGAAAGGAAGGGAAGGAAAAAGAGAAGAAGGAAGAAAGGAATGAATATGAACAATATTCCAATATTATGTTCTCATGTTTTAGACTGAAATGTTACTTGAAAATCTATCTCATTGTCGCTAAAGGGCTCTTAACTGTGATGCTAGTCACATATTGCTTTAGATGTCCAACTATTATTTTCCAAGTTAAAAAAATTACATATATAATTATGTATTAAATTTTGCATATCATTGACTACATATTATATGTATGTAAAAGAGAACTATGTTTGCTTATATAACTAGCCAGCATAGCCGTATATAGCTAATATTTTGGGTAACAGTTTATTTTATTTATACTGTTAATCATATTTAAAATATGTTTATATGTAATATATTTTTCTCCATAATAAAAGTGATAGTCAAAGCTTTCATTTATATAGAGCTTTAAGGCTGACCAAGTACTTTCTTAAGCTGAGATATAATATTTGAAAAAGAATTATTTTTGAATAAAATTCTAAATTGCAAATACCTTTGTTGATAATTTTTATTTAATTTTTACAGAAAAAAAATTTTTCCTTGGAATATTCATTCCAAACTGATATTTGCATGTGAAAATCTGTCAAATCTGTCTTTTGTTTCTTATTTTAACAAAGGAAAGAAATCTTGGGTTTAGAGCAATATAACCAGATATATTAGGAATACAAATGAAATTCTACTCTACACTCTGTATGTGTGTGTGTGTGTGTATGTTATAATTAAATGAAAATGGTTTGTACCATTATGCTAAATTCTCACCTGATCCCTCTCCTCTTCATGCACATGTACACACACACACACACACACACACACACACACACACACACACCACACACTGGTCTCTTCTGCCAAATCACAAATTCCTGTCAGGCTATACCCTCAAGTCTCAGTCTGTGACCTCCTAGGTGCAAGCAGAGGCCTCTCATGGGACACTGCAGATTTGGTAAGGTAATATGCTCTTTATCAAATTAGATTCCCTAGCAAAAGGACAAAACTGAAGTAAGGGGGAAATGCGTTCCATACAATGAATTTACAAACTTCTACCATTCCACTATAAAAAAAGTATAAGTGCTAGCATAGGCTAATAAAATTATAAAATATAAGGAATGACTTCATAGGCAAGAGGAGACTCATTACCTTATCATCACTCCCACTCCTCTGCCTAAAGATCTCCATGTCACATTATAAATAAGTATGCAAATATGGAACAAACTTTAAAATACAGAGTTTAAATGTTGAGATTGATATCCCATGAAGGAATTCGTAAATGTAGAAAAATATGTATTTTAGACTCCAAAGAAATGAGTAAAAGATTAAATCCTAACAAATATATCATTTATGAAATCAGGAAGGTTGGAACAAATGCTCCTAAAATTGTACTTATTCCCCCTTCCCCATTCCAATATTACATTTTATAGTTGTTTTTCCACAAACAAATAATGTTAACATCACCAGGAATTCCAAAAATTTTTAGATTAGGATTTTCTCTCTACTGGACCTAATGTTAAATCACCATTATTTCTCGTTACTTTCCCTTTAAGTTTTCATTTTCTGTGAAGCGGCTATCATTTAATAAATACATGATCCATTCTGATTCTTTAATTTGAAAAGTTCCCATGCCTGTTAGTCTACATACCATACTGCAGACAAATATTTGATACAACTTTTCATCATGTTTGTACTCCTTTTGTATAAATTCCTCTGAATTTTGTCCAGATTAACATATGAATTACAAAGGAAAAAGACAATACCTGTATGTGCTTCTCCCCAAATACCCATGCACAAGACTTGTGAGAGTTGTTTATATGCTATGTCATTTTTTATTGCTAAAGCAAAAAATTGATATTTTAAAATTCCATATCAAATGTTAAAGGATAAAATGTTCATGTGCTTAGAGTGGGAAAGTGAATTAGAAATTAATCTAGTCTAATGCTCTCATTTTATAGATACAGATATTGAGACACAGGCAGTTTAATTTACTCCCCCAGGATCATTTAGCTAATAATGATAACAACAACAACAATAGCTAGCATTTATGTAGCACTTTAAAATTTGTAAATTGCCTTGCAAATATTATCTCATTTCATCTCAGAACAATTCTTGGGAGGGAGATGCTATTGTTATCCCCATTTTACAGATGAGGAAATTTAGGCATATAACAGTTAAATGGCTTCCCCAAGGATCACTTAGCTAATAACAATACAGTTAATAATAGCTAGTTTTTAATGTAGCATTTTAAGATTTGCAAAGTGCTTTATTATCTGATTTGATCTCCCTTCCCCCCAATAAAAACACAAACTCTTGTAAAGAGGTATACAGATGAGGAAACTAAGGCATACAGAGATTAAGTGACTTACTTGGGATTGTATAGCTGCTAAGTACATGAGGCAAGAGTCTTACTCAGAGCTAGTGCTTTAGAGCTAGTGCTCTCTCCATTTTGCCACTTGTTGCCTAGAAAGTACTAAGTCACAAAGCTCGTATTTGAGCCTATGTCCTGTGGTTTCAAATGTGATGCTTTTTTCATTGAGTCCATCTTGAGGTAGAATCTGGATGAGATCTTGCTGATGTCCTAGTGGGTTTGGAGTAGAATACACAGATGCTGAAGTTTCAGTTCTCAGAATTTGGTGATTCTGTGATTACGCTCACTTTGAGAATAATATCAGACTTAAGGTTTACATAGGGCTTGAATTTTCTGTTTTGATTGCACAAATACAGTTAGCAGAGTTTTTGTATGTAGTTCTGTATTTGGTGCTGTGAAGAATTAAAAAAAAGGATGAGTCATGGTATTCATTGGTCTGAAGCTAGTGTACCAACTAATCTTGATTCTGCCAATTGAGAGGCCATATATTAAGCATTTAATCTTCCCAAGTTTGTTTCCTAATTTATAAAATGGAGGGATTGGTTGGAATGATCTCCAAAATTCTATAATTCCATCATCCCTACTCTCAAAAAATTTCCAATTTGATCTCCTAATATTTGGGTGGAGTGTAAAGGGGGAGGTTAGAAAAAGGAAGAGAAAATAGGTCAGGAAATAAAGTGGGGAATCCAGGATAGAACATCAAACAAATCAATTCATCTATAATTAAAGATACTTCACTTGCAAGAAATGTGAATCATTACTGTTTTACATCTATTTTGGACTAGTTATGTAACAGATTATTCAAAGACATATATTTTGATGAGTAAAACTGATAACACCATTTCACAAAATTAATACAAATATTTAAGATTACTAGAGAATTTTGCACTCTCCAGCAGTCTTAGGATTCTATATGTTTAATGCTATGGTTACTTAAACAATTGCTCCCCTTAATTGTGACAGAACAAAATTATGTTATTGGGTCAGAAATCAAATCATTAGGAAGGTGTAAGTAAAAGAGTAGAAGGCTTAATAAATAGCAAGTTTTTGTTAAACTTGTAAACTTCTGTAAACTTTGCAAAGTAAATGGGGTCATTTTATGATCCTTAATTATGGATAAGTAGTTTAGACTTTGTAGATAGAGGGAATAATGCCTTGTTATATATAAGAACAGGCAGTTGCTTTTGATGAAATCCAATGAGATGATATATAGATTATAATAGATGCTTACCATTCATTTCATCATAATGATTGCTTCTGATATAGTTATTATTATTATTGATTAGATGACTACACCAGGCTATATGGAATTTTAAATACTTGCTTTTAAAGATACACAAGGAGAAAATAACTTAATTCAAAAATTTTGGTACAATTCAATAATATCTTCCCCATCCTTTTAAAGATCCCACTTTTTGATCCCACTGGAACATCAGCAAATGACATGTTAATAATCCAGGAAATACATAACAATGCCTCAAAAACCTTATGAATTCTTTTAAAATCATCATAAGCAACTGTTGATTCCCTAGAACTCTTCTCTATTCAAAGAAACACTGAATTTAAAAGCAAATGCCTTATGTAAGATTTTTTCCCTCATATAGAGGTTCATTTTGGGCTATGAATAATACATCCTGCTACCATAGTGCACACAGATACTGCTATAATTAGATACATTTCTGAGGTCTGCCTATGGTTCATGCATCAAACACTGATCCTTCAGGCAGCTGTGTATAGGTCTATAGGCTTGGGACATTAGAGAAACGAACACAGACATGCTAACAGTGCCCTCACTCCAGTTACAGATGTAAGATGACAGTGATTGCTCTGAGGCATACTAATTACAAAGTATTTAGTAGTCGGGATCTAGCATACACCTGCCAGAAGCAGGAATAGCAGAGATGTGACATCACTATTCCTCATCCTAAACAGGAGAGCTCAGCTGGATGCTAAGTTCTAAAGAAACTGGTGACTGGGTGAAACCATATGTCTTCCAAGTTCCATCAGAAGCCTATGGATTTTCCTTCTTCCAGGAGACAGAATTGCTGGGGAGTTCTCTTTCATTTTGCACTGATCAATCACACACTTTAAAAGGTGAGAACAATTTTTTCTGTGTAGTCTTGGAGATACAACACAGAAATACAAATGTGATTATTTTTTCACTACTTGTACCACACACCTCATGTGGAAAAAAATTAATGAGGTTCTATACATGAAGCATGTGTCTTATCTCTAGCAAGTATAAAGTTTAAGATGTGCATATCCTTCTACTGCAGTTGCATCCTTCTGATCCTGGAACATGGACAAAGAGGAATTCTGGATATAAATAAATGAAAACTTAAATATCATGAAGGTTAATGAAAGAAGAATGGAGAGAAACAAAAATATTCAAGAAAACTTCATGTTAACTTATTTTTTTTTATTTTTTTGCTTTTTGCTGAGGCAATTGGGGTTAAGTGACTTGCCCAGGGTCACACAGCTAGGAAGTGTCTGAGACCAGATTTGAACTCAGGTCCTCCTGACTTCAGGGCTGGTGCTCTAACCACTGAGCACCTAGCTGCCCCTACTTCATGTTAACTTAAAGAAAAGGTTTCTTTTTAAAATTCTAAGTATTTTCTTTTTACAAAAAAAGGTTAAACCTTTTAAAAAGGAAAATAATTTAGCCCTATTGATGGCAGTTGCCATTATTGCAAGATGAAGTTCTCTGATCCAGTGACAGTTTGGATTTCATGACACTGTTTTGACTTCTTTTAAGATTTTTCATCATTTCTCACTTGGATAAAAATTAGAAAACAGAAGGATATCTACCAAACTAACTATTTTACTGACATTGTTACATTTTGTAGAAACAAAGCCAAATTTATATTTTTATTGCTTGTACCTGCAGTGTTAACCTGCCAATAATTGGATACGTAAACAATTAACTCCTAGTTCGCATACTACTTTATATATAGCAAGAAAATGAGATTTCCCTAACAAATTAGTTACATTATGCACAAAATCTACTTTTTGTCTATAACTAAGGGAAAATACCACCCTCATGTGTTTACAATCATTCCTTTTATTCAGTTAGGTGCACTAACTTACGCATTGGGCTTGAAATCTTCAAATCAGGCTCCAGGCACTTCCTAGCTGTGTGACCATGGGCAAATCACCTAACTCTGCTTGCCTCAGTTTTACATATATAAAATGAGTTGGAGGAAGAAATGACAAACTGCTCCACTGTCTTCCTTAAGAAAAATCCAAATGGATCAGATATGACTGAAGTTACCAGATAAAAATAAGATTTTTTTTATCCAAAACCTTTCATTCTTTTTATGCCTACCAAGATGCACTATATATTTAGGTAACAATAAAAGGGGAATTATAAATTTCAAAGAAACAAGTCAAATATTTGAAGGGAACTTTAGTGAAAAAGAGCACTGAATCATAAGAAGGAATGAACTTTGTGAGCCATTTATCCTTTGTGGGTGTCAGTTTCTCTATCTAGAATATGATGATGGAGGCTTTTTTTGGTACAAAATCAATGTAGATTTTTTTTGCCATATGATTATACATGTTTATAATGGGTTTTGTTTTTCTTGTTTTCTCAGTGAGGGGAGGAGAGGAAAGAAGAAATGGGAAGGAGAGAATACAGACCTGAAAATAAAGTAAAACAATTTAAAAAAAGAAAGAAAATAATGTGTTTGGGTTAGTGGATCTCAAAGCGTCCTTACAACAATAAATCCTATGATTTGCTATGCTGTGTGATATTGTACAAATTACAACTTTTCTCAACCTTGGTGTCCTTAAGTGTAAAAAATATTTCTACTACCTAGCTTATGAGGTCATAATGAGGGTCAAATACACTAATGGACATAAAACATTTTTTTAATTGTAAAGAGCTACACAAATATGATTTATAGTTATTGTCTTCTTTTCTATAATCCTGATTTAAAACAGACCTGGGCCTAAAATATCTCAGACAATTAGGTGCCTATTCTATTTTAAATGCTTTTAGAGAACATCTTGCTTGATAGTCCATTCAAAGATGAACAACACCCATTATTTGGATATACCTTCACATCAAAATAAAAATCTATTGTGGTTTTAGCCAATTTTCTCTGCTTCCATTTCTCAGACAGATAAAGAATTACTGATCTACGTATTTTAACCTTCTATATATTTGCCCTCAGAGCATTAGAACTCTCTCTTTTCTTCTCAAAGCTAAGTAATTTCAGTTCTTTTTATTTCCTGAATCCCATTTTCTAGGTCTATATCACATGAGAGGAGATAATAAACATCAGAAGAGGTACAACAAACAAAATAATTCTTTGATTTCTGATTGCCTGTGCTTTGTCATTTTTGTTTTGGGACTAAATATGTTATATCATTGATATGATAAACTTCCTCTACAATTGCATCTCAGTAATTACACTGCGGTTCCTAGTACTAGAGTTTCCAGGGACACTGAGAAGTCATATGATGCCCATTATATGTATCAGAGTCAGGACTTGAACGCCGATATTGGTAGTTCTGGGCCGCTGGATGGTGCAATGTAGAGAGCACTAGGTCCAAAATTAAGAATACTCTGTTCTTCCTGAGTTCAAATCTGACCTCACACACTTTACAAGCTGTGTGGTTTCCTCATCTGTAAAATGAACTGGAGAAAGGAATGGCAAACCACTCTCACAGCTTTGCCAAGAAAACTCCAATGGAATCACAAATTGTCAGTCACTTGAAATAAATGCACAACAATAAAATGGCTAACTGAGGACAGCTAGTTTATTTCCTATGCTATACTGCTTCTCTTAGGGTAGTTTGTTACGTACCTATTTAAGATTCTGGAAAGGCAGGATCCATAATGTCATGCACGCCAGAATTCTTATTTAGAAAGTGTTATTTTGAAGACAGTTGTCCACGACAATTTGCCACATGTGGTCTACAGCATAGATATTTTAGACAGAGACTAGAATATGTGACCTTTTGGTCAATTATAGCTTAGCTCTCCCAATCATCCCAAGTAAAAGTGCATTATTATTTGAGCAGATATCTCAGAGGATCACAGATTTAGAAATGGAAGGGACCTCAGTTATGTATGTTCTTTAGCAAAGGCTTGACAATGGGACCACTAGAAGAAGACAAAGTATTGGACCTGTTTGTTGGGAAATACTCTAGTCCAACAGAGGGGTGAGCGAGATTCCATTGATGATCCCCATTATACTGATATGATTGATACTAGATTATGATAGAATTCCTTTGTCATGCCTATAAATCAATAAATAATTAGATACTTATTGAGTGTGTCAAAGTGTGACTATGGAAGATATATTTTTTAAAAAACTGATTTCTAATATCAAGAAG
Source organism: Myrmecobius fasciatus (assembly GCA_023553655.1). Taxonomy (NCBI): domain Eukaryota; kingdom Metazoa; phylum Chordata; class Mammalia; order Dasyuromorphia; family Myrmecobiidae; genus Myrmecobius; species Myrmecobius fasciatus. The sequence goes on along the minus strand of JAJPUD010001534.1, from coordinate 166,378 downwards.
CTTATATTCTCCATGGGAAAAAAGGATATGAGTAATGTGACTAAAGCAACTTTACTAAATTTATTTTACTTGATTATCTTATTTCACACTTTGCCAAATATATTAGAACTTGTGCATTTATATTAATGCCTTAAAATTATTCACCACAAAAGATTATATACTTGCTCTAACAATGTTTGTAGACCCCTAGAATTTCTCCAAAGCCTTCAGTATCTTCTTTTGAATATTTTCATTGTTAGATCATCTTTGCCTTTTGGGAGTGGATTTGATTTTTATAAATAGCCAAATTCAATTCGAGCTAGCAATCATATGAATAATATTTTTGAGAAGAAAAACCAGAAGTGACTATCAAGTAATCTGATTGATTTTTCTTGTTTTGCTCATCAACTGGTTCACAGGCAATCCTAAATGAAGCACTCAAGACATTTTTTGACATCATCATAATTAGAATAAGAGCATCATTTACTAAAGCCACTTTTTTGGAAAAGCTCATTTGTTTCTAGCTACATCAATTATTTTTGTGTCATTATTTCATAGTAATATTTAATATATAAGAAAATAAGTAATAATGCAAAGTTTTCCATAAATGCTAAAGTGACATTTTAGCAAAGGCCACAAATATAATAGGAATTTAGAAGAACTACAAATGATTGTTGTGTGGTTGAAGTGCTCAGGTATGACTACACATTAGAGGTAAGACTTCTATTGACTTAATGGGGTAAGATTCAGATTTGCAGGAAAGTACCCCAGAAAAAGTTTTACTTCTCCTGAAAAAAACATAAACAATGTGCTCATTACCTTAATTATCCTCAGAATGTATTTTCAAAAAAGCAAAGCAGTTTGAGTAAATTTGTGATTTAATAATGAAATGGCTCCTTCTATCTTCCTTCTTTTTCCATTCAAGGATTTCTCCCTATCTGTTTTGTATTTAACTTAGTATGCTTATTTATCTTCCATATATTTATCTATGTATATGGAATATCCTCTGATAGAACATAAGCTGTTTGAGGGCAGGAATGATTTCATTTTTGCCTTTGTATCCCTAGTGCTTATCACAGTGCATAGAACATTGTAGGCGCTTAATAAATGTTTGTGGATTTGAATGATTGACTGATAAATATTCAATCACTCTGAGTCTCTTGGGGAGTAGATACTTCAGTGAGTAGACAACCAGCATTATTGATCTTTCACAAGCTGGTTCACATGTTAGTCAATTACTGGCAATTGGAAGGATGATGGAAGCAAGTCAGAGACTACTGCTTAAGACAATATGGCTTTGTGGCTTGTAACCCCCAATTCAATAAATAAAAGTGTTATTAAATGCTCCCTGAGGTAGTTACATACACTGGGACCCAGCACAAGATAACTATCTAGAGTTTATGATGCTGTCCAAACAGCAGAAGAATATGGATGCTGGACTTGCAACCATAGCAGCAGGGAACTTTGCTTTCTAGGGAAAACTTCAGTCTGCCAAGGAAGTCATACAACCATAAGAACAACTATGACTAACTTGCTTGGGGCTCTTGGAACTGCCTCAGGGAAGTGAGTTCATGAAAATTAGCTCATAAGTTTGCCATTTGCATACTCTAATGTTTATCTCATTCTCACAACTTCTGGGGAGCCTTTACAACATGGGTGCTGAAGCAGTTTTTACACCCAAGCTCAGAGTTGTGCATCTGGATTTCCATTTTAGAAAATCCAATGAATTATAAAACAATCCATCATCCACAGAGTGAGTAGTAGTAGTAAGGGCTCTTTTCTCAGAGTTCTATAGAATTCTTTGGTGAGAATTTATATTTAATGATGATAATAATGATATTGAAAATGATGATGATGAAAGTAGTAATGATGATGACAATGGTGTTGATAATGATGATGGTGATGATGGTACATGATTTTTTTATATATTCCCTTTTGTAGATTGTTTCTCTAGTATATTTAACCCATCCTTAATTTTAAATCTTTTCACCATCCTGTTTATTACCTTTTGGATACAAACCATTTTGTCAGTGACCTTCCTAAAATGTGACACCTAGAACTAAAACTAGACTATATATATGATTTTACTAGTGGAGAATAGAGCAATACTATTAATTCCTGTAGTCTGAAATTTTAGTTTCTCTTAATATAGCATAAGACAACAATAGTGATTTCCCCTGCTAGTTCCCATGTGTCTGTTAACTCTCTAGGTTTGCAGTTCATTAAAATCTCCAGATTTTTTTTTCATAAAAGCCAATGACTGCCTACATCTTCCCATCTTACACTTATGTAATTGACTTTTTAAATTCAAGTGTGGTCATCCTATTCCTGTTCAATAGATTGTTTTTTTTAAAATTCAAATGTAGCACTTAATAGATTTGATCTATTGTTCTAGACCATCTTTCTCCACATTGAAGTCTGTCATATATCATGGGAATATTTCTTTCCAGATGTATTCCACCTAAAAAATTGATTGCCATTGCCATTGCCAAATCATTGATGAAAATATTGAACAGCATAAATTAGGAATAGATATCTAGGACCATCCATTAACTACCTCATTTACTATAGGAATCCCTAATTTCTTGGGTCTAGCCATCCATTCATTTTTTATCATAACTCATTAAGGCAACATCTAAGAAATGAAATCTGTATTAGTATATCCTCAATGCCAAATATCAGGTCTTTTGAATCCCCAAATCTCAGAATTGGGAAATGCATAAGAAAATATCTAGTCTAACTTGTATCTCTACAGAAATACTCTTTATATTATCTTAGCAAGTGGTTATCCATCTTTCCACCTAAAAACTTTTAGTGATAGTGAATTATCTCCTGCAGCAGTACATTTTTCTTTTTCTTTTTTTTGTTTTTTTTTAAGTGAACTATTTTAATAGCTTTTTATTTTTAAAAGACATGTAAAGATAGTTTTCAACATTACCCCCTTGCAAAACCTCGTGTTCCAAATTTCTCCCTCCCTTCTCCTTACCCATTCCTCTAGACAGCAAAAGTAATCCAATATCATTTAAACATGTGCAATTCTTCTAAACATTTTCACAATTATCATCTTGCACAAGAAAAACATCAGATCAAAAATGAAAAAGAAAAATGGAAAAAAGCCAATAGCAACAAAAAGGTGAAAATAAAATGTTGCAATCCATATTCAGTCTCCATAGTCTTCTTTCTAAAAGCAGATAGCTCTCTCCATCACAAGTGTATTGGAACTAGCCTGAATTACCTGAAAACAGCCAAGTCCATCAAAGTTATCATCACATAATCTTGTTGTTGCTGTGTATAATGTTTTCTTGGTTCTACTCACTTCACTTAGCATCAGTCCATGTAAGTCTCTCCTGGCCTCTTTGAAATCATCCTGCTGGTTGTTTCTTACAGAACAATAACATTCCATTCCATTCATATACCATAGCTTATTCAGCCATTCCCCAGCTGATGGGCATCCATTCAGTTTCCAGTTCCTTGTCAGTATGAAAAGGGCTGCTACAAATATTTATGCACATGTGAGTCCTTTTCTATTTTTTTTATGATCTCTTTGAGATACAGACCTAGTAAAGACACTGTTGGATCAAAAAGTTTTTTAGCTAATAAATTTTTCCTTTCATAGTTTTTAAATCTTTATATCTCTATAACTTATAACCAAGGCTCCTATTTTTAGTCTTTGAAGCTCAAAAGAGCACAAAATTTCTCTGCCACAAGATAGTCCTTGCAATCCAGCTCTCAAGCTCCCTATTATTTCTTCTTTAGGGTAAATATAACCACTTCCTTCAAAAGCATGATCTTCACCCAGGTCACCCCTCTTTGGATATTCTCTTAGTGGTCAAGAGTCTTCCTAATATTTGTTGCTCAAGGATAAAAACAGCATTCCAGACATAGTTTGAAATATTGCATTGCATGTCTAATTATAAAATGCTTTATATCCATTATGAAATTTAATTCTTACAAAGTTTTTTTTTAAGGTAGAAAGGGTAAAGGCAGGCCAGTTAAGGAATATGATAATAAAAGAAATTGCTATTGGCTTTTTTCCATTCTTATTTTTTTCATTTTTGATCTGATATTTTTCTTATGCAAGATGACAATTGTGAAAATGTTTAGAAGAATTGCACATGTTTAAATGATATTGGATTACTTTTGCTGTCTAAAGGAATGGGTAAGGAGAATGGAGGGAGAAATTTGGAACACAAGGTTTTGCAAGGGGGTTATGTTGAAAACTTAAATGATAAGCATCAAGGCACACAAACTTAAAGTGTCATGGTTGGAACTGAAGCTTGGATAACTGAACCAGCTATGTTATAGTATAGAGTCAGAAATACCTAATTTAACCTCTGACACATACTGGCAAGTTATTTAATTAACCTCTCTGATTCTCAGACTCTTCAACAGCAAAATGGGAGGTTGGACAAGATACCTTCTATGGTCCTTTATGTTTCTGTCTATGATCTCCATGACTTGCAGTTCATGACATTTCAGACTGTCTCTCATGAAAGTGTGGTGTTTATTCAAAGAAAGGATTCAAGCCAAGAGTACTCAAATAAGCTTTTTCCAATTTTCTCTTCCCTCCTATAAATGTTGCCATTATGCATCTGTTTTAACACATTCTTTCTTATTTCTAATATTTATCAATGGAAAGCTATTACCTAAGAAACTGACATTTGAAAATGTTAGGTTATTGTTCTAGACTTTATTTCCAAAAAGATCAATTAAGATTGAAAGATATATCACTTATCTTAGGAACAATATGGAATTTAAAAGATTTGTTAGCCTAATTTTGAAATTCTCCCCTTTAATCATCTTATAGAATCATAGATTTAGAGCCAGGAGA
>JAJPUD010001534.1:126034-161558 GCA_023553655.1 Myrmecobius fasciatus | reverse complement strand
TCTTCCTTCCTTTCTCCCTCACTTCTTCCCTCCCTTCCACTCTTCCTTCTTCCCTTCTTTCCTCCCTCCCTTTCTCCCTTCCTTCCTTTCTTCCCTCCCTCCCTTTCTTTCTCCCTCCCTTTTTTCTTCCCTTCCTTCTTCCCTCCCTCCTTCCTTCCCTCTTTCCTTCCTTTCTTCCCTCCTTCCCTCCTTCCTTCCTTCTGTTCTTCCCTGCTTCTTCCTTTTTTCTCTTCTCTGATTCCAGTGCCAGCACTTTTTTTCTTTATGCCACTCAACTTTTCAATTCCCTTCCTTGACTTTTCTGATGTCCTCAACATTCTACAAACTTAGTTTTTGCCTTATCATAAGTTTTTGTCCACTGACATATTCTCTAGTAATCAATAAATAATATTTATTAAGTGTCTACTATATGGCAGATATTGTACTGTGTTCTGGGTAGGAACATAGTTGTCCCAATCTACCCATTTTGTTTTATTTTTATGTCTTCCTTTTCTCACAGAAAGAAAAATACATATAGAGTACATTTAACATGAAATATAATATAATTCTATGAGTAGTAAAAAATATTATGACAGTGGAAAAAGTTCTGAATTCAGAGTCACTGGACTTGGGTTTAAATTTATACTCTTATTTTCTCCTTGTACCGAGTAGGGCAAGTTACTTAACTTCTCTCTAGAAGTAAATCAGAAAAAAATTTGCACTGTCTCAAAAGAGACTTTTGTTAAATTTTACAGATGAGTAGTCACCCATCAGAAATCTGCAAGTGCTACAAATCTTGATTTATTGTTGGTTTTATTTTTTTTATTATCTTCACTTAAGAAAGTGATTGAGAAAATGCTAATTATTATGCAAGTTAAATTTAAAAATGTGTTGTGGCCATAAATATATACATATATTATATATATATATATATATATGTGTGTGTGTGTGTGTATGTGTGTATGTGTAATGTTTTTCCCTTGGAGCTAGTTAAACATTAACCAACACTTCCCTGTCTGAGGCTTACTTTCCTCATTTGTAAAATGGAGAAGACCTTTAAGATCCCTTAATTTCAACATCTCATGATCTACAATTTTCTCTTTGTTCCTGAAATACTTTGCTTCCTTGGTATTCCAGTGTTTCATTCAATTATTCAATAAACCTTTTAAGTGCCTACTATGTACTAGTTATTGACGATAAATAACAAATTTGAAACAGTAGTTGAGGAATTTACATTCTGTGGAAAAAAAAACACAACAACATATATACAGATAGGTATATCTCATTCTTTTCCAGTAGGATGTAACTCAACATTAATTTTTAATTTACTGTAAATTCAGGATACTAAGAGGTCCAAGTACATCCAAGGCATAAGGACACTTGTGCATAGACAGAGACAAGGGATTCAAATGCCACAGATAGATAGGGGACAGCAAGTGGACTAGTTTCATTGGAATATGAAAAACCAGAAAAGGAATCATATGCAGTAAGGCTGGAGTTCAATTGTATAGAACTTTAGTTGCCAAACAGGAGTTTTTTATTTTATTTTAGGGACAATTGAAAGCCACTAAAGCTTTTTAAACTGGGTAGTAACATGGTCAGATCTGTGCATTAGGAATATCAATTTGTAAATTGTATGGAGGATGCATTGCAGAGAGAAAGAAACTTAGAATTAGGGAAACCAACTAGGAGACCCTAATAGCAGCCATAATAACTGGGGGGCACAGCGAAGAATTCTTCCCACATCTAATTCTTTTGAATGAATCCTCACACCTTGCTTCTCATTTATATCTATCAAATTCTCCACTTTCCTTGATGGATTATTCATTCATCTCCCCAGTCTAAAGTGAAGTCTCCCGCCTTAGATTTCTTGTTCCTTCCTCTTGTTCTTTCCTATTTTCTGATAATATTTACATATGATTTATACCCTGACAAATTGTAAGCCCTTTGAGAGTAAAGCCTGGGTCTCACCTATTATTGTATCCCCAATACCTGACAGTGTTGGTATTTAATAAATGTTAACTATATTGAATTTTTTCTTTTGAATGTCTGAAATAAATTACATCTCATTATCTTCTCTATTCTATAAAGGTTAGGTTTCAAAATGCAGCAAAAGTAAAACACTTATTAATAAATATATACTTTGTCATGAAAACATAAGGTAATACATAATCCCATACAATTTCCTAGTTCTTGTCTTCCAATCACTGCAGCAACCTTTTAGGTACTATATTACGACAACAAATATGCTTTTTTTCTTTCTATATCTACAATCAAGCTCTTGTTGTTTTGGTGCTATCTTCCCATCACCATGTCAATTTGTTCCAGGATAACATTATGATTTTGATTTTCTTTAAGCAGCCCATATAGTCTTCTACTAATGATTTTCAAGTAGAGAATGGGTTGCTGAATCAGTATTTACAGTTTGATTGGATTCAACATGATAATGGTGAAAAAATTATTGGATTTGGAGTGAGAAGAAATCTAAGTTGAAATCCTGCCAGCAAAACTGGTTAGCTATATGAACACAGGAAATCACTTAATTTCTCTGGACATTAGTTTCTTAATCTGTAAAGTGGTTAACCCTACTTCACAAAGCTATCCCTGAAGTTTCTATGAGATAATTTGAACAAAATATTGATGAATACAAACTGATGGACTGCATTATTTCTAGACCTTTTGTTTAACTTTAAGCATGCTATTAATTTATCATAATAATAACTACTTTTTATATAGTATCTTAGGTAAAGTATTATATATATTCACATACATATTATTCCATTTGAGCCTTACAACATTCCTGTAAGAGAGGAAAAAGATGAGAGTGAGGGCTTATACATTTTGCCCAGGGTTACATGGGTAGTGTCTAAGGAGGACTTCAAAGTCAGGTCTTCCTGAATCCAAATCTAGTTCTCTATCCTCTACAGCATTTTTTTTATCATGTAAACATTTTGTTATCATACAAAGAAACTTTTATCCAAGGAATCTTCTCTGTCCCCAAAGTAGTGCAAGTCCTTTTCTCCTTCATAAATTCAATGCCAAATCTGAAAATTTTCTTACATACTACATGAAATTCTGTAAAAAATTAGAGCCCATTTGATGTCACTAAAAAAGTTCACATTTCCAAGTTCTGAAAATGCATGTCTTCAGTGAAAAGAAAGACTATCATAAAAATTAAGGGTGATAAACAAATGTCAAAAATGAATCCCACATACCCTAGGAGCTTTATTCTTGAAATGTTTAAATCAATTCAACAAACATTTATTAAGGGTCTATTATATATAAGGCTATAAATACAAATATTGAAAAAATAAAAAAGAAAAGAGACCTTCCCTGACTTCAGGGAGTTTCCATTTGTTCTATTGCATAGAGGTTTAATGGTCCAGCATTCTGTTAAAATGACTGTGCATTTAGGAGGGGAAAAAATGATAACCATATAAGTAATTACAGCATTTTTCTTTGATTGATGTGATTACAGTAGAGGGACAATTGCCTAATGGATATCTATTGACCTCTGATGCATTTTTGAATGATTTACAGATTGAATTTGTCATATGATTTTGCTGGTATAAGAAACATTTCCATTAAAATGGAGAGTTTCTGTACTTTAGGGAGAAAATAACAAATCTCCTACCAATTAGGAAATCTTGGAACTTGACAGAACCTCATTTGAGAAATCTGAAAATTCGCAACAACTCAGATTTATCTGAGCAGCTAGGTGACACAAAAAAATGGAGCATTGGACTTGGAATCATATTCATGAGTTAGGATCCACTCAGGATACTTACTACCTGTGTGATCCTAGGCAAGTCACTTAATCCTGTTTGCTTCAGTTTCCTCATCTGTAAAATGAGCTGGAGAAGGAAATAACAAACCACTCGAGTATTTGCCAAGAAAACCCCAAAATACGGTCATGAAGAGTCAGATGTGACTGAAAATGATTAAACAACTCACTTATTTAGAACTTTATGGTTACAAAGTGCTTTATACAATCTGTTATTGGCTTCTGACAGCAACTCCATGAAGTAGCTGGGACAAGTGTTCTCATTCACATTTCCTCATCTCTAAAATAGAAATAACTTACCCTTCATAATGGTCATGAGAATAGAAAGTAGTGACACATAAGATTTTTTGCCATCCTTAAAGTGGTCTATAAATGTGACTGGTTGTTAGAAAATGAAGGCACAACCATTCTGGAGAGCAATTTGGAATTATGCCCAAAGGACTATCAAACTGTACATATCCTTTAATCCAGCAGTATATCTATTGGGTCTGTATCCCAAAGAGATCATAATAAAGGGAAAAGGACCCACATGTACAAAAATGTTTGTGGCAGCCCTTTTTGTAGTGGGAAGAAATTGAAAACTGGATGTCCATCAATTGGAGAATGATTGAATAAACTATGGTATATAAATGTTATGGAATATTATTATTGTTATATAAAAATGATGAGGAGCATGATTTCAGAAAGGCCTACAGAGACTTACATGAATGAATTCTAAGTGAAATGAGTACAACCAAGAAAATATTGTACACAACAACAAGATTATGTGATGATCAACTCTGATGGACATGGCTCTTTTCAACAATTCAGACTAATTCCAAGAGACTTGTGATGGGAAAAGCCATCTGCATTTAGAAAGAACCTTTTGGGACTGAATGTGGAGCATGACATAGTATTTGTACTTTTGTTGTTGTTTGCTTGCTTGTTTTTTTTTCTTCTTTTTTCCCCTTTCTGATATGATTTTTCTTGTGCAGCATGATAATGTGGACATATTTAGAAGAATTGTGTATAGTTAACTTATATTGAATTACTTGCCATATAGGAGAGAGGGGGCAGAGAGAGAGGGAGAAAAATATGGAAAACTATCTTTGTATGTATTTTGAAAATAAAAAGCTATTATTAAAAAAATGAGGCACAGAAATGGAAAGTGCCAAGTCTCAGGTTATATATGGAGCTAGTAAAGCTAGAAATCAAACCTCTTTAGTCCACATAGATTATCTGCAGAATGACTCTTTTTTCTTTTCTTCTCATTTCAACTGAATGCATTGATGTTTTTGAATAGCAATATGACTGAATTTATTCTTAAAAGAGCATAGAATGCTCCTTTAAAAATATGAGTTGTGAAAATAGTCCCTTTCACAAACTATATAATCCTGGTGTTTTCACCAATAAACATTTCCTGAGAGCTATTGGAGTCCAGGGTTCAGTAAAAGGTAGAATGGGCATTATTCACAGGAAGATTTAGATTGTCCCTTCTTTGAAGGATATTAGACTCCTTAAGGGCAGGAAAAGAGACTGAGAAATGCTGAAATGCTGAAATAAGCTGAATAGGGAAACAGCATAGAATTCACAAATAGCACACATAATTAACATAACTGTATTTAAAGATTAAAGATATTAAGAAACCATGGAACATAATAAGCACTTTATATATGCCTCTCAATTATTTTAAGCCGCTTCTCCACATGCAAAGGAAGGTGAAGAATGGAGACAATTATTGGGACAATTTAATCCAAGTGTTGTCAGCATGACTTTTATGTCTGTCCATGTTGAAATTGCCTGTTAATAGGCCATGTCCACTAAAACCTGTTGAACAGTTCCACATATAAACAAAGGTTGAATAAATGTTTCTTAGTAAGGACAGTGATGAAAACTAGGTCAGGGATATTTTCATTGTGGAAAAAGTTCTATATTTGGAGTTAGAAAACTTGAATTTGACTCCAGATTTTGCATTTATTCACTGTGTAGATCTTAATCTATTTGAACCTCAGTTTTTCTCCTCTATGAATGATTACACTGCATGACCACTAGAGTCTTTTCCTGGAGAGCTATGGTCCTGTATGATATCAGAGTTATCTAGATAATTAATAAAACATATTTTTATTTGGTTATACATACAATTGTCACAATTGCCTTCACTCCATCTTGTGTATATGTTATGATGATGACAGTGATAGCTTATAGAATCATATCTTTAGTCCCCTTTAGATTTACAGATTGATTTTAGCTTCACCACCATAGCAAAGTGTTTTTAGTCCAGATTTGAATTAAATAATTTAAATAGAAAAAATAGCAACATTTCCCCAAATTAGACTATAATTAGTAAAACATTCTGGATGCATTTAAGGGATAAGGGGGGAAGGGAAAACATGTATTTCAACTCCATAATCTCAAAGGATGGAGTGATTAAAATATTGCTCAAGGTCACATAGGTAGTAATAAAAAGGGACAAAATTTGTTTCTTTAACTCCAAGTCCAGTATGTTTCCCTCTATTTAGTTAGAAGTTCATAAAGTATTTTTCTAACAATAATCTTATGACAGAAGTCTATGAGGTCTAAATATTATGTCAGTTTTACAGATGAGGAAACTGATATATAAGGAAGTTAAATGGCATGTCCATAGATTACAATTAGTTATTGACAAAATCCAAACTTCCAATCCAGTGGCCATTCTACTATACTCTGCTACCTTTAAATGCATCCAAAATGTTTCACTAATCATAGTCTTACTTGAGGGAGTATCCCTGTTTTCTTTTAAAAATATCTAATCCAAATCTCTTCTGAAAAACAGATTTTGTTATGGTGGTAAAGCTAAAAATCAATTTGTAAATCTAAATTGACTTAAGATGTTATGAGCCAAAAGTGAAGAGACAGGCAAAAAGGAGGAGACAGATGTAAAGTATGCAGAAATAACACCCTGGAACGATTTCCCGTTTAATGACCCAAAACACTTTTGCAATCCTGTTGGACTATCAAAGCAATTCCAGATGTCTCAAAAAAAAATCCATGTAAAATGATGTTATTAACTAATGGGTAATGCAACTGTCAGAATTTCCTGGGGGAAATCAATTTAGTTCCCTCCTACCCAAGTATCTTTTATTAACACTTTACTCGTAACATTGCAATTCTTTTTAAAAATGTTAGTCATCACCTCAAAGAGCTTTGCCAACCTCCTAGAATGTGAGGTTAAAGGGGATCTGAAGAACTAATGAAAGGAAAAGACACAACTCAAAAAAAGCAAGCCCCATAAATGATGAATGATGTTGATCCATTGATGGAAAGCAGCAAAAGAACCAGAAAGGGAAACCCAGGGTAGATATTACATTTTAAATGGCTGCCCAGTGCTTTTAAAATATATTAAAGGAAGTAGGGAGCATGCCATTTTCTTACTCAGAGAATTCAGATTAGATAGGAATTAACACTGTTGTGCCCTGGTAAGTGTTTATTTTTTCTCTGCTTAAAACTAAGAACTGCAATTAAGGGTATATGGTTCCCTGAAAAGGTTAAAATCTATAGGAAGAGGAGACTCTGGTTGAGTCCTGGGACAATTCAGTGTTCTGCTTAGTTTGGGTAGCCTCTCCTTTAGACTCTGTGAAAATGTTAATAGCAGCACTAAAATTTATTTTGTTAATTGGTCTAATAATCAATAAGTAATTTTCATTCTAAACTAGGTTCTTTATGTGACTTAAATAAACCAAGAGAAGATCATTTACATCTCAATAACAATTCCTAATAATGTCACATCATTAAATTCCAACCCTGGTTCTCAATAATGACGGTCAGTGACCAATAAAGAGACTTATTGCTTTTGCCAACTCCTAAGGGGTCAGAGAGAACCAACGAGTGATTTTCTTGTTGGGACTTGTCACTGGGTTAAGTCTTTCCTCTCTTGGGAATGGGGCCACCATTTATTTTTATGGGTTAAAAGCAGGGGGGGCATGGTGAACAAGACCATCACAATAATTCAAATTTTAGTGTTTTAATATAAATTCATAAAGTGAAGAATCACTCATAGTCTTCCTTTCTTGTCTCTTCCACATTCCTCCTCCCCCAAAAAAGGAATAGCAGAGAGCAAACTCTTAGCATCTTTATGTGTAAACCACAGAATTGGAAGCAGACTCTGTTATTTGCTTCCTATATGCTCTTGGACAAATTATTTGACCCTCTGGATTTAAATTTCCTTTTCTTTACATAAAGAAGTTGTATTTAAGACTCCTTCTGGACCTTTTGCTCCCCTTTTAGCTTTAAATACTGTGAACAGCCCCCCAAAATACCAAACACCCACATAATTTTATATAGGTTTTATCTACATAGAATAAAAGTTGGTAGGAACTATCTTGATGATTTGAATAATGTCATTATGCTACCTGAACCAACAAAGTAAATGTTTTGGGTCTTTAGTGTTTACCCTAATCATATTGTGCTTTTTAGACAGTCTCAGGGAATCATGTGTATCTTTAAAAATGTTTCTGTGTCGCTTAACAATTAGAAGCAAAAGCATAGTAGGACTGACATACTTGCAAGAAACAGGGAGAGCCATAAGTATTTCAAGATGAAATTTAACAATACTTTGGTGATACCAAACACACTTGCTGATGATATTGAAATTTTTATGTTAATTAAACAACCCCTAACCACTCAGTACATTTTAGATATGTACACTTTGTAATTACCTCCATTATTGAAAGAGCTGGCTTGATTTATCCTTGCCACAACAACATTCTCGCTTCTGTTATTTTTGTCTTTAGAAAAACATAGGTCCCAGCGAGGGAATATAAAACTATTACTGTAAATTAAATATTAAAGCTAACTTATTTTTGCATAAGAATGCTGTCAAATAATGGTGATAACTATTCCTAAGACGTGAACTATTTTAGGGGGAATGCTTTTTTGTGAAGCACAAATTAAAATCCAATTTTCAGTTCTTTTGGTAAATTGCATGTAGTTAGTGTGTGTGCCTTTACTGAGGGTAGTAGCTTAAGGGGGAGCTATTATAGTCTTAGTTTAGCGATTAAGAAATACAACGTTTGTTGAAGGGTTAGGCCTTTTAGTCTAGAATGGATTATCACTTGATCCTTCCTTAAGCATTTTTATACAGGAGTGCATTATCCTTGGAGCCACCCTGGGCGCTATGCCTCATTAACCTGGGTGTTAGATAAATCAAAGGCAGCCTCAGAGACAAAGATAAGCAAACTGCAGGCCAGCAAGACGATGATGTATGGATCCAGGAGGCTAATAGGAAAGTATTGACAGGAAAATGGTGTGCTTATCCTGCAATCATGGCATATTGCAATGAGAGCTCCCCAAAGCAGATGGGATACACTTTAGGGAATGCACGAGTATGAGATTGTTAGGCAGAAATGGATCCTTACGTCTTCAATTCTAAGGAGAACTTCGTTTCTTTTCTAGCAGTCCTCCAAACACATTAAAATGTGGAAAGTACAAGAATGTGGCAAACTCCAAAAGTGAATTCCATTTAGTAATAAGTGTCTCTGAATTATTTTCACTCCAACATTAGCATTCTTTCTCTAACATAAAATCACTGATTCACGTAGCTTCTCTACAGCAAGGAATAAAACAGGCTACTTTATTGTGATATTTCTTCTAGAAACCTTTGATAAATTTTTTGCATTTTTCTTTTCCTTGTCCTTGGAAGCTTTGGAATAAATGCAGATTAGAGCACTTTTCTGACATGAAAAAAAATCAATCTTTTTTTTAACTGAAGCTAAGTATTTTATGTAGCTATCTAAAAATATTCAATTTCTCACTAAAAACAAGATCCTTGAAGTAAATTAAGATGATTTAGATTATGTAAATTGTTGTCTAGACTCATAGCCCAACTCTTAGCATCTTTTCAGTTGGCATGTAATTACCATATTCTTTAAACCACTTCAGGTTCAGCCACATTTCAAATTTATTCATTCCATATAAAAAATATTGTGATGACCCTACCCTATTAGAATCACATCTTGGGAGAAAGGTTCATTCACACTCATTTGACCCAGGCCTCTTTTATCATTGGGGTAGTGTTGGGGGTTGAAGGTTAGTAAGAGAATTGATTTTCCAACCCATAATACTCTTGCTCATCCAAAGATCTTTTTTTTCTGACTTCAAAATAGCTTCTGTGATTTGTTGTAATGGATAGGAGAACCAACTAGCCTTCTGGAAAGAGAGAGCCTACAGACTTCCTTCTAACCTTATTTTCAGAAAGGCAAAAATCAAATAAGTTTATGCAGATGATTATCCAAAAATTAGAGGTTATCTTCAGAGATCTGAGTTTATTTCTTTGAATAGAATATAAATTAATCTGTACCTCATAGGCCTCATGGAAATCTATTTATAGGATCATAAGACCATATTTATCCTAATGAATCAATTCATATGCAAATATGTGCTAGCACCTCCAAGTTGTAGGCACTGTGCTAACTGCTAAAGATAAATATATATTTTAAGGTCCCTATTTTCAAGGAGTTTATATTTTATTGGAGAAGATTTTATATGTATATATATATACTTATTCATGTACAGAAAAAAAAGGGAGAATTTTGGGAGAAGTTTCATTTTACAGATAAAGAAATTAAGACCCAGGAAGGGAGGTTGAATAATTTACCCAAGGTCACAGGAATAGTAATTGATAATTACAGGTTAATTATGCATTTGGCCAGATTATGAGATTCAGGACATCAACAAAACTCAGAAAAGTCTGATTCAAAACACTCATGTAAAACACTTCATCTTGGATTTAAAGGTCACATAGTAAGGAGCTGTAACTAACATGTTAATTGATCATATAGTCTTTTATAGGAGTGTGGATTTTCTTTTTTTTTTTTTTTAGCTTCTGGTTGCATTGCTAAAGAGTAATAAGAAGATGTGTTCTATGGTCTCTATTACATCTTCTATATTATGAATGTGACCAATATTCTTGGTACACTTTGGCTCAGTAATATATCCTAGTGCAAAAGTGATTTTTTAATTCATTGTCAGAAATTTCATGTTTATGTTGCTATTCAGTCATTTTTCAGTCATGTCTGATTTTCCATGACCTTTTTTTGGTTTTCTTGACAGAGATACTGGAGTGGTTTGCCATTTCCTTCTTCAGTTCATTGTAAATATGGGGAAACTGAGGCAGATCAGGTTAAGTCACATAACTAGAAAGTATTTGAGGCCAGAATTCAACTATGAGAGATTAATCTTTCTGATTCTGGGATTAATGTTCTATCCACTTGCCACATCACTGCTCATACATTCCTACATTTATATACCAGCATAGTTATCTAAAACAGTCCAGTGATCTGAAACTAATAGCTCAAATTTATGAAAGATATTAAGGTTTACAAAACCTTTCACCTCACAAGACTTTATCTGAGTCTAATCACTATCCTGAGAAATAAGCAGCACTTGTTTTCATACATATTTTTCATTATGAAACTGATTTTTGGAGAGTTTAAGACAATTGCATTGCCCAGCTTCTTACTTAAGCACCAGAGATGGGTTTCAAATTTAGGACTTCTAAATCCTAGTTCAAAACTGTCTCTGGCACCAGCCAGGCTGCTTCCTGTTTTAATAACTGAAATGAAATTTTTTGTGAACATTCTACTATAATAGCTCTCACAAATGAGAAAAAAACCAAATTTATGTCTAAAAAGGAAAAAAATAGGAGGGAAGGGGAGAGAATTGAAGCTAGGAATGGAGGAACAATTTGGGATACTTAGGAAATACCCAGCAACCTCTGTTTTTCAGGTAGCTTAGTAACAGAGCTAGATCAATAACCAAGAATTCCGTCATCTTGTACAAAATTAGATGAGTGAGAATGCAGAAGTGCAAATTATAGTCTAATTTCCATATAGTCATGTGGGTGGGGAACAGGGGTGTGCACCTGTCCCTCAGAAAGTTTGGTCCATAAAGAATGAGAATGAGGGTAAGATCCAGTAGAGAGACATTGCTTCAATTGTGCCATACAACACAACTATAAATTGTGTGTGTGTTTGTATGTGTATAATTTATCTCCAGATTTCCTTGGGGATAAAGTATTCCCTCCCATCCAGGAAAGAAGCATATTATCCATTAAATGTTAATATTCTGAGCCAAGTTTCTGGTCTAATTATAACTTTGGATGGAGTGAAAAAAGTTGGAGAAATAATCCAGAATTACTAAAGTTTGGAGGGAAAAGAAATCACATCAATGTAGAGACAGTAAATTGGCTAAAGGGGAGAAACTTTGAAAAGCCTCACTCCACATCCTGACCCCAACTGCCTGCTATCTTACATTCATTTAGAGCTTTGCAGTTTCAAAAGGAATTTCCTCTGAACCATTTTGTGAGATGGGTAGTTATTTTCTTGTACAGATGAGGAAAATAGGAGGTTGTGACTTGATCAAAATCACACAGCTAAATAGTGGAACTAAGTTAAGAACTTAAATCTTCTGCCATCACAAACTCTTCCTATTACACCTCATGACTTTCTAATCTATTTGCCCATTACTATGTGAAATGACTGCTTTCCCCTCTAATGCTATTTTCTCCTTCCTCTGTCTCTAATTCCTAATAGATAATATTTCTAAAGGTTTAGTGTGGATATTATTTGAAAAATTTGCAAGTCAGTATTAAGGCAAAAAACTACCAAAAATGAACACTTTTTAATTTGGTCTTGGGCAAATCATTTAACTTTTCTGGATCTCAGTTACCTCATCAGCAAACATGAGAAGAATAGACTAGAGAGTCAAAGTCCTATCAAGCTCTAAATCTATGTATCTATGATTCTATGAATAATTAATAACTAAAATTATACTATGAGATGGAAGAGACTAGATCTGCTATTTATCACTGAAGGGAATTACTTGTATGGAAATTTATGTCTCCTCAATTATTTTTAGGAGGCTATGGAATGGGACCAGTATTTGGAAGTCCTAATATGGCTTTGTTCAATTATTTTGGTTGTACCAACTCTCAATTTCCCAATTTGGGTTTTCTTAACAAAGACACTGGAGTAGGTTTATCATATTCTTCTCTACTGTACTTTATAGATGAAAAACTGAGGCAAACAGGGTCACACACTAAAAAGTGTCTGAGGTCAGATTTGAACTCAGAAAATGAATAATCCCAACTCTAGAGGCCAACTCTAGGCCTGACACTCTACCTACTGTGCCACCTAACTGCTCTCTAGTATAGCTAGTTAATATGTGTGTATAAATGCATGTGTCTATATAAAGAGGTATGCATGTATAAAATATGATATATATGAACATGAGGTTGTGAGATATATGTGTACATACACACAATATGTATACATAAAATAAATACTTCAGATAATATAAATATATATGTTTATTACATATATTTTCCATATTCATACACATATATAAATGAATAAAATGTATAAATGTATGTACATATATGTATACATATACATAAAATTAATATTTAACAGAATATAATATATATTTGAGTCAAATTATATAATATATGATATATTTATTATACATATATTTTATATATACACATACACATATATACAAAACATCTATATGTATACATATACATTAATATATATGCATGTGTATATTTATGCCTATATGTGTATATGCATGGCATGCCCTCATCAGAGAAGGTGCTGTGGTCTTTGAGAAAAGCAGAATTGAATTAGTTAAAAAGAAATGCAAGAGGGGCAGCTAGGTGGCGCAGGGGCAGCTAGGTGGCGCAGTGAATAGAGCACCAGCCCTGAAGTCAGGAGGACCTGAGTTCAAATCTAGTCTCAGACACTTAACATTCCCTAGCTGTGTGACCCTGGGCAAGTCACTTAACCCCAATTGCCTCAGCAAAAAAAAAAAAAAATTAAAAAATAAAATTTAAAAAAATTTAAAAAAATTAAAAAAATAAAAAAAAGAAATGCAAGATGCACAAAGTTAAAGAATACACCCAAAATGTTCATAGGGACTATTTGTGTCTGACCAATGGTAGAGCACTCTGAGCTTATAGTGTTCTGCTCAATTATAGTTGGATACACTAATATGACTCTAAAATAGTGATATCCTCTTCAATGATGGACAACAACCATGTATAAGTGTATATATTCATACATACACATGTAATATATTCACATGTATCTGCACATATACTTACAAACACATGTTATAATATATGCATGGATTTTCATGCATTTATAAACACTTGTACACACAATATATTTGTGTGTGTCTTTATATGTGTATACAAACAGATACATGCACACATATACACATACATCTATTTCATCTACTGATGCAGATCTATAAATTTAAACAATATGTAGACCTAGAAGTTGTGCAGGGAACTGAGAATTTCAATGATTTGCCAATGTTCATATAGCTAATGTGTGTGTCAAAAGCAATACATGAATGAAGTTTTTTTTTGATCCCAAATGTGGTTCTCTACATATTGAACCACATTGACTTTCAATTATCTTTAGAAGCCCAGAATTCATTGATTAGTCTACTACAGAAGGCAATGATATAGAACAAAAATTTCTGGCTTTGGAATCAAAAATCCTGGGTTAACATTTTAATTCTGCCCCTTATTCCTCATGTGACATTGGCAAAATCACTGGGCCTTTCTGAGTTTTTGGTTTCATGCAAAATGAAGTGGTTAGTCAAGATGGCCTCTGGTGGCTATTTCTCAGAGGATGCAAATGCATCAAGAACTATGATTGAGAGTCATTTGTTTTGCCTAGAGGAGGGTGTGTAAAACCCAGAACAAATATATGAAATAATGCCAGAAACTCATTCAGAACCAAAGTCAGCTTTTCATCAACAATTTTGTCTAACTGTCGTACTAAAATCTAATGAAATAGAGAGATGGCCTCAGGATTTGGAGAACCTATATATATAGGTGTCTATATATATAGAAACCTTCTATAACATGTATTGATTGTATGACCCTGACCAAGTCATTTGATTTCTTATTGCCTCCAGAAAACTCTCTAAGATTATGTAAATTGCAGAGAAGGTATCAGTACATTTTTGTCTGAGAAAGTTCCTATATCAATGAAATTAAAAACAAACCAAAACAAGCAATAACATGCTCCAACAAAACTTTAAAGCACAGCTGTTTTTAGAGAATGGGAAAATAGCAGGCACCAACATAATAAAATGCAATTCCATTGTCACTAAGAAAGATTGAAGAAAAAAAGTAATAAAATGGAAAAGTGCAATTTTTTTTTACTTATTATCTGCTCATCCTTGTACATATGGAACTAGTTATTAGTGGGATTTTTCCCCCTAAATAACTTTCTTTCTCAAGTACCAGGCAGGGAGATTGCCACCTCCCTGGTTTTACTGGGGTTGTGCTGGGTTTTATTTTCGTGGTTTTATCTGAATTCTCTATTAACCCAGGAAAGGCTGTGATGAATGCACACTCTAACCATGACCACTCCAGTAATGGTTCTGTCCTGTGGTAGGTATGCAGTTTAGTCACTGGTGGTCTCTGTACCTTTAACAGCTCTCCCTTTATCTGTCTGCCCCTGTGGCCCACAGCTGTGCCTCTTGATGGCCTGATGGACTGGTTCTTGTACCCTGGGACACCGGCAGGGTGCATCCATTACTCATTTGTGACAATAACCAATTGAGTAAGATGTAGAACTCAATTCCAGCAGAAAGACCTATAATGTTGGAGTCAGGAGGTTATCACTGAGGGACGTGCACCTTGGTCCTTCCCCCTCTTATCGAGAGCTTTACAGCCTCTGCTGGAGCAGCATCTTGTAAAGCTGAGGGCTGCAGATTTGGACCCAGATTAGCATACATCTTCCTAAATGGTACTACATTTAATTAAAAAGTAAACCTCTGTTAATTTTTTTAAAACTCACTTCAAGACCAATAGTATGCACACTGAAAACTAGAGCTATGGAAAAAGTGGTGGTGGGTGGGTGTGAGGTACACAGAGAAATCAATTTCTTCAATGACTACCCATCCCAGTCATTTCTCATCCTCTTCCTTTTCTACCATACAGACAACAAAAAACACATACGTATATATCATTTAAATGTTTGAAATGGGCTTTACATATATTATCTCATTTTAGTTTATAACAATCCAATGTCTGGTATTATTATTTTCCCCATTTTAGAGATGAAAAAATTGAAGCTGAGTGACTTGCTTAGTCATGTAATTGAGGCAGGATTTTAATTGAGGTCTTTCTAATTCTAATACTCTATATATTGTACCACATTGCTTCCAAATCTTGAATCAAATTTCAAGCCAGAAGGAAAAAGAAAACAGGTGAAGAAGGCAGCTTGTAGTAAAAGTATGATCCTTTTCAAGCATAAATGCATAGTAGTAAGTAAATTTTCTCCTTGCCATTGAGCCAACATGAAGAATTTACCAACATTATTGAAATGATACACATGCTCAAAATGTGTCATAAGGATTTATTTAGGTAACAAGTCAAGCAGGAAGAAATTAAATACCCTAAATGCTTCATCACTCTTGATGGTAAAAGTAGATCACAGTCAGCCTATTACTTAATACTATGCAAGCAATCTTAAAATAAGCCTTATCATAGTCATAGTTTTTTAACTGCTTATCATAAGATGTATTGACTATCAAATTCTATTACTGCAAGTAAAACTACAGAATACCTGGAAAGAATTTAAAAGGTATTTTATTTAGATGAAATCTGTTGTAATTTTTTTTCAATCATGTCTGACTTTCTATGACCCCATCTGGGATTTTTCTGGCAAAGACAACTGAAGTGGTTTTGTCATTTCCTTCTCAAGCTCATTTTACAGGTGAGTAAACTGAGGCAAACAAGATTAGATGACTTGGCAAGGGTCCCAAAGTTAAGTGTCTGAAGGCAGATTTGAATTTATGATAATGACTCTTTCTAATTCCAAGCCCAGTGCTAGCTATCCAAGGTACAATTTAGGTTGGATTAAGATCTAGTATAATTTTTGTTAAATCAATAAAATGGTGAACATTTATCTCCCTTTTTGGTATTTCACCCAATATTCAGTAACACAGTCTTCCTAAAAGCTAAACTAAGGACCAATTCTCTATTAATCATGAAATTTTCAAATGCTTGTTATTTCAGATAATGCACTACTTACAATGAGCTCCTGGAAGACTACAAATTCAATTCAACAAATAAAACAAAAATTTATTATGTACTTACCTTGTGCAATGTACTAGCAACAAAGAATGCAAATATAGTATCCCATCTATATCTCACTTCCCCAGCTGTCACTGGCAGATCAGATCCTAAAGGATACTGACTTCTTCCTCTCAAAGTTCTAGGAGTAAGCCTGAGGAGTTGAAGATTTCTCTAGTAGCATTTTCCACAAGCACCTACCATAAGTGTTCTCATTATTGATATCTTGCCAAAACTGATCAATTAGTTCATATGAATTTGCTTTTAAATAGTTATTTGCCTAACATGGATAGCATAGATAGTTGTTACCAAAATATAATCTCTCTCCCTCAAGAATTTAGGAAGTATTATCCCACAAGTATATGCATACTTCATGAAAAAGTAGACTCAAGCTCTGGAAGCTTATATAACAAGGGGTAACAACTTTTAATTTTTGAAAGTCCTTTTTTCCTTTCATGGAGTCTTCATGAAATTCCCTTAAGGCTGAGCTTTTTGGTAGTCCTTAAGGACCAATGCCTATGCAAAATCCATAGTTGCATTTCTGTCCTCCCAAAGAGATCACAATGCCATGTATCTTCCATAACATGTATTAATAGTATGACCTTGACCAAGTCATTTGATTTCTTATTGATTCCAGAAAACTCTCTAAGACTATGTAAATTGAAGAGAAGGTATAAATATATTTTTGCCTGAGAAAGTTCCTATATCAATGGAATTCAAACCAAACCAAACCAAGCAATAACATGTTCCAACAAAACTCTAAAGCACAGCTGTTTTTAGAGAATGGGAGAAAAGCAGGCACCAACATAATAAAATGCAAGTCCATTGTCACTAAGAAAGATTGAAGAAAAAAAGTAACAAAATGGAAAGCTGCAATTTTTTTATACTTATTATATACTCATCCTTCTACATATGGAACCAGTTATTAGTGGGATTTTTTTTCCTAAATAACTGTCTTTTTCAAGTAGCAGGCAGGGAGGTTTTGCTGGGTTTTATTCATTTGTTATGGGTTTATCATTATTATGGGTTTCTTTTTAAATCACTGCTCCTTCTGAAACACTTATGCAAACTCTGATGTCTTTCTGCTTTCATAATATACAAGATTGTCCTCTGGTCCATGTTTGATAGGGGAAGTCCTTCTGGGTGCACTAGTTGAACCCTTTCCTCCCTCTGTTAACAAAAGTAAGGAAGTGGCTTTCTCATGGCATTCCCAGAAGCACAACTGTCTTATTTACTCAAATTCCTTCTCTGATATGAAGAGGCCCAGAGATATATCTAATTCTTTCAACTAACCCCACCACATGTTTTATGTTTCCTCATTTGACTTCATCCAATGATTCAAAAGCATTTTTCTCTTCATAAATTAAGAATTTGTTCACACCTAGTTTGTCTTTTAATGATTAATTTAATAGGGTGTGGAGTCCTTGTTCACACATAGTTAACACCTTTGATTGGAGCACACATTTAGATAGAACAAGTTTTGTCACTTGAAAGAAGTATCTGGTTTAGAGCATCTTCCTAAGTATATTAATTGGAGTTGAGAAATAAAGGGCATGCCTTTTATCTAGAGATGATGAATGGTGCAGTGGGTAGTACATCAGGTCTGGAATCAGTCAGAATTTGATTTCAGATAATTACTATCTGTGTGACCCTAGATGTGTTGCAGTATTTTTGACAAGATCAACCCAAATGAGTCATGAAGAATCAGAAAATCACCTTTATGTGTCTCAAAGGATTCTAAAAGAGAAATCTGACCTGAGGTCAGTTAAGTTCTATACAGGGTAGAATGTGAATAAAGCAAAGGATAAGTCTCAATAAAGTGGTATGGAACTGTCACCTAAACCCGTCCTTGAAGGATAAGAGGTATTTCAAAAAGAAGAGAAAATGATATGATAGTGCCAGCAGAACAAGTCTGAGAGAAAGTCATAGAGTTTGGCTGCAATATGAAGATTACTATAGAGTAAAATGCCAAGAAAGGTGGGCTAAAGATAGATTTTGCTTTAATAGCAGGATAAGGAATTTATACTCTGTCCTATAGACAATAGGGAGGTACAGAATGTCTTTGAACAAGGAAGTGATTTGCATTATCAAGATTATTTTGACAGATATTTGAAGGACAATTGAAGGGGGGGGGATAGAAACTATGTGGCTAGTCCAGTCAAGACATGAAAAGGATTTGAATAGGATGGTGGCAAGCTTGATATAGAAAGGAGAGGACTCATTCCTGGGGTAAGAGAGTCAAAGATGTTTCTGAAGTTTTAAACTTGTGTAACTAGGAGTATTATAGTTCTATCAACTGAAATAAGGAAATTAAAAGATTTAAGTTTCAACAAAAAGAGAATCGTTCTTGGAAACTGAGTGGATGCCCATCAATTGGAGAATGGCTGAATAAGTTATGATATATAAATGTTATGGAATATTATTGTTCTATAAGGAATGATCATCAGGATGATTTCAGAAAGGCCTGGAGAGACTTACATGAACTGATACTAAGTGTATAGAACCAAGAGAATATTGTACATGCAAGATTATGCAATAATCAATTTGATGGACATGGCTCTTCTCAACAATGAGGGGATTCAGGCAAGTTCCATTGGTTTTGTGATGGAGAGAGCCATCTACATCCAGAAAGAGGACTATAGGAATTGAATATACATCACATAATATTTTCACCATTTTTTGTTGTTGTTTGCTTACTTTTTTTCTTTGTCATTTTTTTCCTTTTCTTGTGCAGGATGATAAATTTGGAAATATGTTTAGAAAAATTGCATATATTTAACTTATACTGAATTACTTGCTGTCTAGGGAAGTGAGGGGAAGAGAGGAAAAAAATGCAACACAAGGTTTTGCAAGGATGAATATTGAAAATTATCTTTGTATTTTTAAAATAAAAAAAACTATTTTTAAAAAAGAAAAGTGAATAGAAGAGAATAGTTCCCCCCAAGGTAAGGTAGGAAAATAGAAAAGAATAGTTCCCCCCAAGATAAGGTAGGAAAACGGATCAAGGAGGGAGTTGTCGACATTGTTTAATGATACAGAAAGATCAAGAATAATGAATGCTGAAGAAAGGCCATTGGATCTCTATGGCCATTGTTAACCTTTGAGAGAACAGTTTCTGTAGAATGGTGAGAACATAAGACAGAATGCAATTGGTTGAGAAGTAAGAAAGGCTATGGGGCTTTCTTAAAGTTTAGTAGTAACTGGGCATGTTGATGCATCCCTGTAATCCTTGTTACTGGGGAGGTTGAGGCTGGAGGATCATTCTAATTTAGAAATTCTGAGCTTTGCTAGTGCTAAGTTTTTTAGTTGTCCTAAGTCCAGCATCAATATGGTGATCTCCCTGGGGCTTGGGATGCTACTGAGCTTCCTAAGCAGGGATGAACTACCTGAAATGAAGTAGTCCAAAGCTTCTGTGCTAATCAATTTGGACTGGTGAGTGGCCATATTTCCTGGATGAGATGAGGAGATCCAGTTGTTAAAAGAAAATAAAAGTAACAATGAAGAGGAATAGAAATATTACAAAAATGTATGCAAGATTTTGAGATGTAGAATAGGAGAGAAAAGAGCAATTGTATTGTATGGTCTATAGGAAAGAAAATAAAAAGTTAGGCCATATTGCTGAGATAATAGAATTAAAAGTATGATGAGAAATTATGACATAGCAATTGTGAGAAATAAAATAAATAGATGAATAAAAGTACAACAGTGAGACATCATGAGAGCATGAATTTTCAATGGATATAGTCAGTATGGCTTTTAGACTTTTCTCCGCGAAATTTATAGCCATGAGAAATAAATTAATTCAACCATTGTCATCAGGAAAAAAATCAATCAACAATTATTTTTATGTACCATTACCACAACATCAATACAACTTTGTTCTAGGTACAAGAGCAAAAATGAGATAATCCTTGTACTTAAGGAGCTTACATTCTGCCAACATAGATATATGCATCTTGTCTTCTCTATTAAAATGAGAGCTTCTTGAGGACAGAGATATTATTGTCTTTGTGTCTCCAGAGATAGTACATAGTATTTAAGAAATGGTTATTAACCAAATTCTTATATTTTTAAGCTTTTTATTTGCAAAACATATGCATGGGTAATTTTTTATTGACTCTTGCAAAGCTTTCTGTTACAAATTTTTTCCTCCTTCCCCCCACCCTCTCTCCTAGATGGCAGGAAGTCTAATACATGTTAATTATGTGAAAAATACTTGATAAATCAAATATATGTATGCATATTTATAGTTATCTTGCTGTACGAGAAAAATCGGATCTAGAAGAAAAAAAAACCTGAGAAGGAAAACAATATGCAAGCAAACATCAATAGAGAGTATGAAAATGTTATGTTGTGGTCCACACTCAGATCCCACCATCCTCTCCTGCGTGTATATGGCTTTCTTCATCACTGAACAACTGAACTGGTTTGAAACATCTCTTTGTTGAAGAGAACCATGTCCATCAGAATTGATCATCATATAGTATTGTTATTGCTGTGTATAATGATCTGGTTCTGCTCATTTCACATAGCATCAGTTCATGCAAGTCTCTCCAGGCCTCTCTGAAATCATCTTGCTGGTCGTTTCTTACGGAACAATAATATTCCAAGACATTGATATGCCATAATTTATTCAGCCATTCTCCAATTGATGGGCATCCATTCAGTTTCCAGTTTCTAGCCACTACAATATTAACTGAATTCTTAAAGAAATCAAGTAATATTTGATTAAATATTCAAATGAAGGCAGACAGCCAGAAATCCAACTCAGAGAATTAGTTCATTGACATATATGCATATACATATGTTGGACACATTTGTGATTTGTGATTTGTCCAAATTCACAATACTGGTTAAATGGGAAGGACAAACCAGAACTCGGGTCCTTTAAATGTTTCCACAACATTTTTGTTAGTAAACTGAGTCATTGATTGACAGTTTTTTGTGGCTGGTTGGTCATTAGAAATGTCATATGGACAATACACTGTTACAGTATCCTCTTTGAATGAACTTTTCTTGGTCATTGCCAAGTGAATTCCTCTTTGTGAAAGATACATTTTGTAGCCTATTGGAAATAAAATAAATATATTGTTACTATTAGCTCCCATCCAACTCTTACTCTTCAATAAAAAGGCAATTTTGTAAATTGTAGGTATATGTATGTGTGTGTGAGTATGTGTATATATATATATATATATATATATATATATATATATATATATATAAGAATACATACATATACACACCCACACACTCATACACTTAATCTCATACTATTTGTGGAAATCCAACAAACCTTCTAGATTTTCCGGGCTTTGCCACTATTCTACCAGTCTATCTTTGAGCTAACATCCCTGTTCTGTGATTATTGTCTCTCCCCCCCCCACCCAAAGCTGGAAATTACCATACTCTATTCCTTGCCTATGACATCAGAAGTGGAAAATCAATCAGATGTGCCTGTCTCTCTCTGGATAAAATACTTGTTTCTCTTCCACATCAGTGAGTATCCTATTGCATGATTCATATATGAAACTAAGAGGAGTCAAGAAAATCTAAGTAACAGGTTGAAATAGCTGCCTTTAATTGGATCATTCATCCCCTTTCTCTTTCTGTTTTGACCTGAAGATTATCTCAACTAAACACTCTTCAATATTTAAATTCATAAAATCATAGATTTAGAATTGGAAGAGATTTTAGAGCTCATCAATTTCAACCAATACAAGTGATAAAAGCAAAGACTAGAGAAATTGTGACCTTTCCAAAGAAGTAGCATAGCTGAGATTTTAACCCAGAACCTCTGAATTGGGTTTGTCCTATTTGTTCCCCTCGGAGATTTAGTTGTATCATTAAGTCTTTAGTGACTATATCCTTTCTCCCTCTTATGCTCTTACTCTACAAACTTTGCCTTGTTTGATTAAAAATTCTCTGGGGGAAAAGGGACTTATTGCTTTCAGAATTGGTTGCAATTGGTTTTCCTGTTCAAATCTCTAAGTGTTCAAAACAAGTGCCTTGAAACAATCTGGGACAGCACTCCAGAGCTCAGTCAAGATGACAAGACAAAGAGAGAGCTAGTATTTTTTTCTCAAAAGGAAAAGGAATAAGAACAGGGAAGGCAAGAATGGTTGGAGGACATTCAGTGTTACCTTCTAAAATACTCAAAGTACTACAATTTATTTGAAATGGGTGAAATCCCAACGGGTCAATCAGACAACACTACCACATATTCAGTGCCAAGAAAGGTTAATGAGCCTACTCAGCGACTGTGGTCCCAGTGAAAAGGAATTTTCCCATTAGTTATCACAAATAAGGTAAAAAAAATATTATCTTCTGCTTTTGATTGGTGATGAGAAAATTATCCATTTTTAATGTCACCTATTAGTCATTTTTGAAAGATATATAGACATGAATTTTAAACCACCACTTCCACAACTATCTCAAGCCTGAAAGTTTAACTTGAATTAAGAAGCCCTCTTTAAAGGGAAGCCATTGAATAGAGCTGAATATCTGAATAAACTGTAGGAGAACTTGTTGATCAAAGGGCATTAAATGTGTAGAAGGATCAACACATCAAAAAGCAATCTTTCACTTGTAAGAACTGATGCAAAGTGAAATGAGCAGAAACAGAAAACCATTGTCCACAGTATCAGCAACATTGTGTAGTGATCAACTATGAATGATCTATCTCATCTCATCTCATCCATACAAGGAACCAAGATAATTACAAATGATTCATGATGGAAAATGTTATGCACATTCAGATACAGAACTGATGGACTCTGAATGCAGATCAAAGCCTACTTTTTCACTTTTTTTCATGATATTTTTCTTTTTTGTCTGTTTCTTCTTTTATAGCTATGACTAACATGGAAATATGTTTTACATAATTGCACACATACAATCTATATCAAATTGCTTATCATTTTAGGAAGAGAAGAGGGAAAGGAGGAAGGGAAAGGAAGAAAAATTTAGAACTCTAAATCTTATAAAATGAATGCTAAAAATTCTCTTACATACAATTTGGAAAAAATGTATTTTTTAAAAAGCAATCTTTTTCTTTCTGCTAGTTCCTTCTCTCTTTTCAAACATGTACAGGGCTCCATAACTTGACCCTGATGCTCTCTGTAGCTCCTTTCTTAATTTTCTCCATTTCATAATCAAGACAAAGACAGACAGACACACACACACACACACACAGAGAAAAAAAGGGGGGGGATTTATACCTGCTCTCCATTTCCTCACCTCTTTTTTTTTGCACCTGTGCCCTCAGGCAGAAATCAGCCTCTATCATGTCATATAAACTGCTTTCTTGGTGATTACCAATAACCTGTTCACTATTAGGTTCCATGATTTTTGTACATTGTTCATTCATCTTGATCTATCTATTTTATGATACTTTAGAACACCTCCTTTGTGAAAGGCTGCTGTCCTAATTTTCTGCCACCACTATTTTTTTCTTAGGTAAGAAAATTCATAATTTCATAATTTCATTAATTATCAATTCAACTAGATCTGCTTCCTCCTCTTAAAATGTTTACTTGTCAGTTCACTCTCTCTGCTTTCTCCTTAAAAAGGCTTATTTGCTCTTTCACCTATTGTTCAATATATTCAATTTCTACTTGTCTCCCAGGTATATAGGCATAAATATCCTCACATTCACATCTGTACATACATACTTACACATATGCATATACATATTTGTATTGTGCCTCATTAGCTCTAATTTCAACCTCTCTCTCTCTCAAGTTACAGACTTCAGTTTGTCAGGCAGCTTGAACCAACATTTGCTAAAACTGCTTGTTAAATTTTCAGTGTGAACATTTACATTTCATAAATTGGCAAATGTTATAAATCAGAGTTTGATTCATTATACTATTTATTGTTTCCACTTTACAAAGTAATGGAGAAAAGAGTAATGTCATGTCAAACTTTTAAAATGTTATGCATACTTAAAAAAAATTGGTAAACATTTACCAGCACATACCTGGCTACAGGTTTATATTTTTAACTGAATGCTAGACATTTAGGCCTTGGTATCTTATTCTCACCTCAAATCTGACCTGTCTAAAATGAAGCATATTGTCTCTTTCTTAACTCTTTTTATTTCTCAATTTCTTTTAATGATGCTATCATTCTCATACTCATTAACCCAGAAGCTAATCCTGAAGTAGGGCCATAGGTAAGAATTCAGTAGTAATAAAGTCTCACACATGAATAGAGACCAAATAGAGTGTAAATAAACTTTTACCCAGAGACTGGGCATCCTTAAATGTAGAAATGCTACAAGGTAGGTATAGTCCCATTCTGGAGAGAAATAATATATAATGAAGACAAAGAAAGATTTTTTGCAAAGTGTTTGTATTTTTGACATCACATAGTTTTGTCAATGTCACACTGACCCACCACAAAGTCAAGACTTGGTAAATTAAGAAATTAAAATTTTGGTCTTTAGTTGAATTCATTCTATAATAACTAACTTACTGATTTCAATTGAATTTTAAAGAATTTTTCCAAAGAAAAGTAGCATGGTAATTCTCAATAACTTTGACTTTATCCTAAGGCTTTTTAAAAATTGTTTTCTTGAGCCTGTAAATGTCAAACAATTTGCAATGTGATTATTAGTCACATAATCATGTCAGCAAAATATAGAGAGCTTATTGTTATCTATTCATTTGTCTTTAATATTCATTCAAGTTGTACATATTTCCTTCTTTACAACTGATGTTCTATGGAAATAGGCACTGAACTGAAGCTGTTACTATCCATTTGAAACAACAAAGTTGAGGAGTTAAGCATCTTGTTGTTAACTCATAATTCAAAAGTAATCGTATAGACCAATGAAAGAAATTGGAACCATACATTAAAAGGCTAGAAATTTGCTTGCCTGAAACATTAAAAAATAGTGAGAAAAAGTGCAGTTATAGTATAATGAAAAAAAAAGCATTAACTGGAAGTAGAATACTTCTGTTTCTTACTTGGTGTATAGTCTTGGATAAGTCATTTTATTACTGACCTTTCTTCATATGTTAAAAAAAAGTAGCCACAATTTATTCTACAATCCTCCAATTCTAAACTTCTATTATTATAAGAAAAAGTTACAATAGCGCCTGTGAACTGATAACAAATTGAAAAAGAAGATTGCTTAAATGATCAGCTATTTCAATTTTTAAAAGAGGGTCTACTCCTCTCATGCAGGCTAGAAATATAAAAGTACACAGAAGCTCAATCAGCAGCATTTGGAAGTATTGTAGACTATGGCTGACTCTTATTATTTCTTAATTCTGTGAAAATAAAAATTATATTTGCCATTAAACTCCTAACCTAGAAATAAGTTACATTTTTGAGTAACTTTTAAAAATAAGATATAGCATATACAATGACAATTTGAATACATAGAGAAATGTAGAATTGCTTTATATATATATATATATATGTATATATATATATACATATATATATATATATATAATTGCATTGCTTTAGATCCTAATCCTGTCCACTAAAAATTAGCAACCTTTTGTTAACACAGTAGCATACTTCCAAACTTAAAAGGTTTATTGTCCATCCTATTATGCCAGTCATTTACTAAAATATAAGTCAATGAGGGAGTCACAATTAAATTTCTATTAATCTTCCAAATTTGACACTGAACCACAAAAATTCTATCTGTGGATAGAAATTAGTGCTCTTTTTCTTGCAGTGCTGATTCTAGCCAGTTGGCCATTTCATCTATGCTGTATTTCACTTGATGAAAAATGATTTTAAAAATCACTATTTAAGAGGTTTCCTCCAGCCCAAGAACAGAAAGTTTACTTACTCATATGTGAAAGGCTAGCTTCTTATTTCAAAGGTGAAAGGAGAATTTTTAATAAATAAAGGAAAAAAATTTTAAAAGAATGTTAGAATTGGTTTTCCATGTCTCATTCAACTTTAATAAATACAAAGAGAAAGTCTATATGTATGTATTTGTCTATATATGTACATATATGTCTCTATATAGTACTAATGAGTAATTATGGAGAGTTAAGTAAGCTGGATGGGCATTATGTTTAATAGGATTGCAATAAAACTACATAAACTTGGAAATTTAGTTTCTCAAATTATAATTTAATACAAGATAAAATTTGAATTCCTACTTGTATAATTTACATATTTGGGGAAAACAGAAAACTTTCAAATTAACAGATATCCTACAGAGAATTTATCATTTAAAATCCAATGCTAATTGAACAGATTGACACTTATCTCCCAATCCATGAAGTAGAATCAAGGGAATGTAGACAGTGTAGAGAAAAGGCTACTTAGAAGTAAAGAGAAAAATAAAAAATTGAAGATGAAAAAAATCATTTTCATGCTTTAACTTTTATTCCTATCCCAAAAAACTGGTCCTACCTTGAAATTATATGGTTTATCCTATTTTCTGGCCACCCTTTCTGCATTAAACATCTGATAAGAACAAATGAAGTCAGCTCTAAAGAGAGGAAGTGATTTTGGTGATTAAGGGTTAGAAGAACAGTATTGATTGATGTGATATTGGTTGGAGAGCCATATTCAGAGCAGTCATCAATGGTTAAATGTCAGCCTTGAGGGTGTATTGAATGGAGGTCCTTAAGAGGTCAGTTCTGCACCTGGTGTCATTTAATAGTTTCATCGGTGACTTAGGTGATTCAATAGGGATCTTGCTCCTTAGGTTGGGTAAGTGGATCCAGAGATCATTTGAAATCAAAAGGAACTTCCCAAGTTGCAGAAATATAAAGATATAAAATGAACTGAACAAGGAGATAATAATGAACAAGTAGATGGAAGTTCTCTTTTAAAAATAAATTACATGCATAAAAATAGGAAAGTATTACTATAATTCCTCCAACCTCCATTCAGCTGTAATCTGGTATCCATAAGCATACTGACTACAGACAAATAAGATCATTCATCATATCTACAGACCAGAGGCATATATATTCTACAACTAAGTCTGTGCTACTTGGAGATAATGGTCAAAGCCCAAGCACCTAGACAAATGGAGTCTTTAACCTTTAAGGTCCTATATAACTTCTCAGTGATAGCTTTTGAAGGTGTCACAGAGACTGAGGAGGAGGACTATTCAATCAAATTGTATCTTTATTACACTAAATGGCAAAATATATTGTTAAAAGTTGTTTAGAAAAATTTGCTGTTCCTAACTTTTGATGATTGCCATGGCAATGTGTATCCTGATAATATGTGACTGCATTTGTGGCTTTGCTTTGTGTTTCCTTGAGTATTTTTGAGTCACTGAGAATTCCCAGAAACAGAGAATTTACATCACATTTTGAATGTTGTGAATAGAGATTTAAAGAGAGTAACAGGATCCTGGACTCTGGTCCTGCCTCTGCCATTAACTAGCCATATATTCCTAGGGAACTGTGTAACATAGCTGAGCCTAAATTTCTGCATCTGTAATGGGGTTCGAATTTACACATACCACACAGTTGTTGTGAGGACCAAATGAAATAACATACAAAAATGCTTTTCAAATGTTAAAGAACTTCATTCATTAAAAATAGTATCTCTAAAATAGATGTCTATATGAAGAGAAAGCAGGAGTCTCCTCAAGACTTCAGTTACCAAGGGATTAAATGGGCTAGATTCAATTTAAACTAGACATTAAGACAGTAAAATCTTCTGGCCATGGCCATTGAAAGCTTGGTTCCTTTGAGAAAACTAGAGAGCAGATACAAGTTTAGAAAGGCTATTTCCCCAACATAAAGTAGAAAACATTTTTTGACAAAAGGACTTACTTATATAATTATATAGCATCTCTCTTCAAGGACCAAAAAGCCCCTCTCCCCTCGACTCCCCCTCCCCCACTGCTCCCTTCCTAGGGCAAAAGTAGGAGGAAGTGGTGGGGAGGAACTAAGGAAATGATTCTGAAACAAAAAAAAAGTGTTCAAGAACAAGGAAAGACAGGTATTTGAGACCTATCAAAGCCAGATGAGCAGAGCTCCGGGGCCTTAGGGGAGTATGGCTGAAGGGACAAGAAGTTAGCTGACTATAACCAACCTGAGGAAGCAAGAAAGTAGTAGCCACAACAGTTGTGACTACAGCCCCATAACCCAGTAATATAGATTGCTATGTGGATTCTTTGCCCATACAAGAGGTTCAATGACAGTGAAAGCCTTCAGAATTTGAATCCAATTGGCCTTATGAGGAACTTGTAAATTGTTACTTTGGGTGCAGTTCCTAGTTTGAAAATTCTATGATTTTATGTTATTTTCAATGACAGATTATCAATTATCAATAATAAAAAGAAATCAAACTAATTTTTATTGAGCACCAAACACTATGGGAGACACATGGTCACTGCCCTTAATAAGCAATGAATATTAATAGTGTCATCACTGACATGTGGGGGTCCCCAAAAGTTTATGGAATTAAAAAGGGAATCTCATACTCAAAAAAGTTGGGCATCACTGATATAAGCAATAAATACTTCAGAGGATAGAAAGAGTGTTGCGAGCTAGCACAGTCAAGGAAAATCTTCACAAAAAATAAAATAAACAGAAATAAACACAGGGTAAAACAGTTGTCCTAAGACAATTTGAAAAGATCCCAATGAAGTATAATACCTCCAAGCCAACTCTGCTGAATCAACAAATAAGCTCTGAGAATAGTTCATTGGAGAGGCAGCCTCAGCCTTAGAAACTTTTATCTCACAGACATTTTGGGCGTCTGTTGGTTGAGTAGATTGAAGGTCCTTCCACTGTCAAGGAAAGCCAAGCACAGCTGTGCTGACCAGAAGCATCCGGGCTGCGGCTGCAGGGTCTGGTAACTGCAGTTAGGGAGAGGCAGGGAACCTCACTTGCAGGAGAGCAGAATCCTTGGTTACAGTTCTGGGACAGAGAGGGCAGTTGTAGTTTACAGCCACTGGAGGGGCCACAGGGAGCAAGAACATTTGCAGGACAGTGTGACTGGAGGTCCTAGCTGTGGCTCAGGAGTGTAGAGGAGAGCCCGGACTGGGGCTTGAGGGAGTCTTCAGAAAGTAAAGTAAGTCGGAAAACAGTAAGAAAGATAAGACTTGGGGAATCATTCTTTTGAACTACAACTTGATCACACTAATAGCTGCTAAAAACAAAATAAAATAAAAATAAATAAATAAAATGAGTAAGCAAAGAAGAAAGAACCCAACCACAGTTATTTTGAGAATAGAGATCTGTGTTTATAGTCAGAGAAAGATAATAGAGTTAAAATAAAACCACTTCTTTTTTTTTTTAAATGAGAAACATGAAATGGTCCCAAGTACAAAAAGAGTTCTTGGAAAAACTATCAAATGATTTTAAAAATCAAATAGATATCAAGGAAAAATTAGGTGGAAAAAAGAGTGATCCAAGAAAATCAAGAAAATTAAGGAGAAAAAGTAAACTAACTAGAAATAGAAAATCAAAAACTTAAGGAAGAAAATAATTCCTTGAAAACTAAATTGGCAAGGGGAAGCTAATGGCATTCTAAGACACCAAAGAATTATAAAACAAAGTCAAAAGAATTAAACAATAGAAGAGAAAGTAAAATGTCTCATCAGAAAAACAACAGATCTGAAAATAGATCAAGGAGAAATAATATAAGAATAATTGCCACACCATAAATTTGTTTTTATTAACTATCTTTTATATGTCAAGCATAATGCTAGACACTAGTGATCCAAAGATTTAAAAAAAAATGTTTTCTGCCTCAGATAGCTCATGGTCTTTTGGGAGGAAATTACATATGCATAGACAAGCAAATAAACTATATACTGTGTAATTTTCTGTGCATGAGCATTACTACTTGAAGAAATTAGGAAAGCACCCATGAAGAAAGTAGGCCTTAAACTAGGGAATCTATAAAGTGAAGATTAGGAGGGAGTATGTTCTAGACATGAAGAACTTTCTGTATAAAGGCATGGAGATAGATGGTTAATTGAGGAACCAGAGAGGGATTTCACTATTCAATTCTTGATTTAGAGTTTAGGAAAAGAATACAACTGAAGTCTCAACTCTGAACATGTAATTTGGAAGTTTATGACTGGGATACTTCTAGGTATTAGGATTTCTATTTAATTTTAGCTCTAATCTCTATCTCAAACTTTAGTCTTTTATTTCTAAATGTTTATTAGATTTCTTAAACTGGATGATCCATAAACATATTAAACTCAACATGTCCAAAGCCAAACTCATTATCTTTCTCTCACAAAGGCTCCTTTCTTCCTTATTTTCTGATCACTACTGAGGATACTTCCATTTTAAGACTGCCCAGTTCTGCAACTCAGGAGTTGTCTTTTTACTTTCTCTCACCTGCCATATCCAATCAGTTGTTAGATCCTGCCATTTGTACTATCATAACCCATCTCCTATATACCCCTTTCCTCTAAAATAGGGACAGCCATATATATAATCTCTCTTGAAATGGAAATTTATTGTAAGGTAATTAATATATTTCTTGATGCACTTGTTCATTGACTAGTTGTTCACTATACCCCACTGCCTCTCAAAACACAGCATAAGGTAAGTAATTGATGATATATTGTGAAGCCCTTGAAGACAAGGTCTGTCTTTTACCTCTTTTTATATCTCTGACACTTAGCATAGTCCCTGTCACTTAGAACGCACTTAATAAAGGTTTATTGACTGATTGAATTTGTTGCAATATTAATATTTGAAACCAAGGATTGAGAAATATTTTACCTTATTAAAAATAATCCAAAATACAGTACTCCAAACTACTGTAAAAATTTTATCCATGAATTAGCATGATATAAATCAAAACCTATCCATGTCCTATGCCTCTCTTGTCTATGTAGTCCCAGAAATCCACCCTGTGGGAAGGAGGGTCTACCCAATGTTCTAGGAAACCCCTATCTGATTTTTGTGTATTAAAAATGGAATGAATATTATCTATAGATCTTGGATAAATAAGTTAACCTCTCTGGGCTTCAGTTTCCTCAAGTGTAAGGTGATGGTTTTATATTAGATAACTTCTAAGGCTCTATACTACACAAAATCTATGCTCTTATAGCATGACCTCTTTGAAAGTCAGAAACAATAAAGTAAAAGATGATCTTTACTTTTTTTTCCAGTGTGTTAAAGCTTTTATTCCCCCTAACTTAATAGAATTTTATTTTTTTCCAATTACACATATAGTTTTCAACATTCATACTTATAAGATTTTGAGTTCTATTTTTCTTCTCTCATCTTCCCTTACTCCCTTCCCCAAGATGGCAAGCAATCTAATATAGGTTATACATGTACAATCATATTAAATGTATTTCTACATTAGTCATGTTGTAAAAGAAGAATAAGAACAAAAGGGGAAAACCACAAGAAAGAAAGAAAAAAGGAAATAGTATATTTTGATCTGCATTCAGACTCCATAGTACTTCCTCTGAATGTGGATATCATTTTCCAGCATAAGTCTTTTTGAATTGTCTCAGATAATAGCATTGCTGAGAAGAGCTAAGTCTATAATAGCTGATCATTTCACAATGTTGCTGTTACTATGTGAAATGTTCTCCTGCTTGGGTTCACTTCAGTCAGCATCAGTTCATATAAGTCTTTTACAAATGATCTTTAAATGGGCAAAGATAACATTTTAATGATGAAAATATTATAAATGTTAATGGTTTAGTCAAAACTGGAGGAAATATTAAATAAATAACAAAAACAAAATAAATAAAAATAAAAATGTGTAAACTGGGGCATTTAGATGACACAATGAATAGTACACTGGCCGTAGAGTCAGGAGGATCTGCATTCAAATCTAATCTCAGATACTTAACAATCCTTAGCTGGATGGTCCTGGGCAAGTCACTTAACCCCAATTGCCTTGCAAAAATAAATAAATAAAAATATGTAAGCTGGCTTTCTAGGAATAGAAAAAGAGGAAGAGGAAAAATGTAAGTAATGCAAAAAATTAATTTTTTTTCTTAAATTGGATTTTCTTCAGCAGCACCATCCTCCTATTCAGTGGGCCAAAACATCCCTGTATGTAATAAGGATCTTAAAAAATGTTTGTTGAACAAATGAATGAATACCAAAGTTAGGTTTCAACATATACTTTTTGAGCATCTGTCATGGTACTGTGAAAGTAATTAAATAAATAAACATATATAAGTATCTAAAAAAATAATAAAGCCCTGCCCCCCGGAGAAATTTACATTCTATTAGAGGGGGCATGTACATATATATATACAAAATATGTACAAAATAAATACAAAGCAATTTAGGGTCAAGCTTGGGAAATGCCCCTTCTGTAATTTCATCAAATTGTAAAATGGAAATAATACCTGGATTACTTTATAGGACTGTTGTGAATAAATTAATTATAAAGCACTATAAAAGTTAAGCACTTATTAGAAGGATATCCTGCCTTATTTGGGCTAGACATTTATAAGATACCTGGCAAGTCTCAGAACTATCAGGGAAAAGTCCCAAGGCTAAAACTTGATATATTCATAAAGACTACATCAGTTGACAAAACATTTATTAAGTACCTACTCTGTGCCACATAATTTGCTAAACACCAAAGGCACCAATCTAGGCATTTTTAGTTGGGCCTTGAAGGAAGGCAAGAGGCAGAGATGAGAGAGAAAGAATTCATTGATTCACTCTATGTTATCTAACACAAACCAGAAGGTCCATCATCATCCTAAAGGAGGAGGAAGCATTTCTTAGGCACCTATGATGTGTCAGTTTAAGAAAGAGGATATAGTGACAAAAACAAAATAGTTGTTAACTTCAAGAAACTTGAATAATAGGATCCTTTTATTCTCTCTACAACATCTTAAAACTTCAGTCTTTCGTCTGCTGCAAGGCAATCATTCTATTTCCTCCTAATTGATTCAGTTTACCCCTCTGCATGGTGACAATTCCAATTCTGTTAACTCTACCCAAGCCTTCCAATAGCACCTATTCCTCCACCCTCTTAGCTAAGAACTTCACCTCATACTTCACAAGAAAAGAGAAATAAAGAGAAAGGGGGAGAGAGAAGAAGGGAGGGAGAGGGAAAGGGAGAGAAGAGGGAGAAAGAGGGAGAGGGAGAAAAGGGAGAGGGAGAGAGACAAAGACAGAGATAGATAATCACACACACACACATACACACACACACACACACACACACACACACAGCATTCTCCCTGGAGAATTTCACTCCCTTCACTCTTTCTCATCTCACATCATTCAGATAGCTTTCCCTACTATGTCTTCCTTTATTTTAGATTCTCATAAAGAGATATTCTTCTTGCTAAAGCAAACAAACCCCTCTATATGCCTCTTAATCCTATTTCCTCCTTACTTTTCTAGAAAATTACCCCATCTCGACATGGCTCTCTTCAACAATGAAATGTTTCAAACCACCTCCAATTGTTCACTGAAGAAAGCCATATACACCCAGAGAGAGGGATGCGAGGTGTGGACCACAACATAACATTCTCATACTCCTTGATTGATGTTTGCTTACATTGTGTTTCCTTTATCTGATATATCGTTTGTGTAGATAAGATTTTTCTTGCACACCAATGATAAGTTTGGAAATATGTATACATATATTCGATTTGCCAATATTTTAACATAATTAACATGTAGTGGATATCCTGCCATCTAGGGGAGGGGTGGGGAGTTGGGGGGAAAAATTTGTAACGGAAAGCTATGTAAGGGTTATTGTTGAAGAATTACCCACACATATGTTATGCAAATAAAATAAAAATTAAAAAAAATATGTATTGGATTTAACATATATTTCTACCATGTCTAACATATATTGGACTACTTGCCATCTAGGGGAGGGTTTGGGAGAAAGGAGGTAAAATTGGAACACAAGGTTTTGCAGAATTGTCCATTTATTTGAAAAATAAAAAGCTTTAATTAAAAAAAATTACCCCATCTCTATAAATCCCACCCTTCATCTTCACCTCTCTCTATCTACTGGCTCTTTCCCTGCTGCCTAAAAATCTACCCAAATATATCCCTAAACTCCTCTTGATACAATCATCTGTGCCAGTATTGTCTTATTTCTTGCCTCTCCTTTGAGGCTAAATTCTTTGAAAAGGCCCTCTACAATCAATGCCTCCACATCCTTTCTTCTCACCTTCTAAATCCTCTGCAGTCTTGTTTCAGATTTCATCAAATTTCTTTCACATTTATCAACAATTTCTTAATTGTCAAATTTAACAGTATTTTCTCAATCATGATTCTCTGCAATCCTTGGCACAATTAATCACTTTCTCCTAAATAACCTCTCTTCTCTAGGTTTTTGTGGTCCTTATCTTCTGGGTTTCCTCTTACTTCTCTAACCATTCCTCAATTTACTTTGCTGGTTTTTCATTCAGCCCCCTCCTCCAAGTTTTTTTTTTCCTTCTGGATCCTTTCTCTATTTGCTCTATATTCTTTGTGATATCCTTAGTTTCTTAACAAAACTAACCTATTGCCAAATCATAGTGTTTCTACCCTTGTTATATGTCTGTTTTTCTCCACTTATATAGCTACACTAGTTGAGACCTCCAGCTGGATTTATAATAGCCTTCTGGTATCTCTGGCTCAAGTTTCTCCTCACTCCATTCTATTTTCCTCTTAGCTATCAAGGTGATTTTTTTTCTTCCTTCCTTCCCTCCTTCCTTCCTTCCTTCCTTCCCTCCCTCCCTCCCT
>JAJPUD010001534.1:77344-121034 GCA_023553655.1 Myrmecobius fasciatus | reverse complement strand
CCTCCCTTTCTTCTTTTCCTCCCTTCCCTCCTTCCCTCCTTCCTTCCTTCTTTCCTTCCTTCCTTCCTGCCTTCCTTCCTTCCTTCCTTCCTTCCTTCCTTCCTTCCTTCCTTCCTTCCTTCCTTCCTTCCTTCCTTCCTTCCTTCCTTCCTTCCTTCCTTCCTTCCTTCTTTCCTTTTTTTGGCAAGGCAATTAGGGTTAAATGACTTGTTTAGGGTCACACAGCTCATAAACATCAAGTGTCTGAGGTCCAATTTGAATGGTTTGACTCCAGGGTGGCCACTCAATTGATTTTTCTAAAAGCATAGGTTTGATCCTGCTCCAGTGTGATTTTTATAA
This sequence comes from Myrmecobius fasciatus, assembly GCA_023553655.1. Lineage (NCBI taxonomy): Eukaryota > Metazoa > Chordata > Mammalia > Dasyuromorphia > Myrmecobiidae > Myrmecobius > Myrmecobius fasciatus. Next base: position 120,695 of record JAJPUD010001534.1, on the reverse strand, counting down.
AGTAGTAATTTGATCCTGTCACCCTTTACCCTCTTCCAACTTCCTACTAAGTGAGCTCCAGTGGCTCCCTTTTTTCTTCAGGACCTAATATAAAGAAAGCCCTCTGACATTTAAATATCTTTTTGGCCTGGTCCTTTTTTTCCTTACTTTTCTAGTCTTCTCCCACATTTGACAGTCTTTTCCTCTACACACAATCCATGGTTCAGATGCAACTGGAATATGTGCAGTTTTTAAAATAAAAGACTACCTTTCCCAACCTTCTGCTTTTGAATTGGCTGCCTCCAATGTCTGGCATGATCTTCCCGTTCTCCACCCTTAGTATCCCTGTATTATTTCAAGAATCAGGATTTTTAGTACTTAATTTGCAGATTACCTTCATCTACTCTGTAAATACCTCAAGGGCACCTAGTTATTACATGGTTCCCTGATTGGAATCTAAAGTCTATTAAGAAAGTAGCTTGGTTTGGGTTTGTTTTTGTTTTTGTTTTTGTTTTTTGGCCTTCCTGGGTAGCCCCAGGATGTAGGGAATGTTTTAATAATATTTTATCTTTTTCCCAATAACATGTAAAGACAATTTTCAACATTCATTTTTGAAAAATTTTGAGCTCCTAATTTTTCCTTCCTTCTTTTCCCTTCCCCTCCTCAAGATAGTAAGCAATCTACCTGAAATCATGTAAAACATATTTCCACATTAGGCATGTTGTGAAAGAAGAAACAAAATAAATGAAAAAATGAATAAAAACCCCAAAGTGAAAATAGTCTGTTTCAATCTGTGTTCAGACTCCATCAGTTGTTTTTCTGGATGTGGATAGTATTTTCCAACATGAGCCTTTTGGAATTGTCTTGGATCATTGTATTGCTGAGAAGAACTAATTCTATCACAGCTGATCATAGTACAATGTTACTGTATAAAATATTCTCCTGGTTATGCTCACATTAGCATCAGTTCATGTAAGTCTTTCCAGGTTTTTCTAAAATCTTCCTGCTCATCATTCCTTATAGGACAATACTTTTCCATTATATGCATATATCACAATTTATTCAACTATCCCCCAATTAATGGGCATTCCCTTAATTTCCAATTCCTTGCCACAACAACAAAAAAAAGCTTCTATAAATATTTTTGTAACATCAGTACACAGAAAATACTTAATAAATGCTTACTGACTGACTGATGCTAGAAATGTAATTAAACACTGTTACTATTCAAAATAAAGCATTGACCTCTGCACATTTTCTTATTTGAGTGACATAGTTAAATATTTAATTTTTTAAATCATACTTCTATTTCTTTTTTTAATGTTCTCAACATTAATAGTGAATATTACTCTTGCTTGGCATTATTTTTTTTCTGAAGATTTTTCTCTGGAAACGTATGATGATGATGATGATAAACATTTTAAAGAAAATCCTTTTAGACAGTCACAGAGACTCCATCTCATTTGGACTCATGTCATTTAGAAACAGATGTGAAACAAAAATTATCTCTCATTTCCATATATTTGAGATTGGACAAACATATACAAACATCTTTGGGGGGGGGAATGGACTATTTTTAAAAGCTCAAAATCATTTATTGACTTCAACCTGTTTCAAATTGGGATCAAAAATATTTCTAGAAAAAGGGGATATGAGACATCTTTCTCTCTCTCTCACTCTCCCAAGAAATAAAAAAAGAAAGCAACAGTGAGCTAGGACTAAATCTAAGGTAGGGACAATTGTGTTGAAGCTAGGAATTCTGCACCAGAGTTTGAATCTTTGGAAGTTAGATTCACTTGAAAACTCACAAATTTTACAGCATAATCCTTTTATTTCATTGTTTTCTGCAATCTCTTTTTCTCGTATTCTGTCTCCCTCCACTGTCTCTGTCTCTCCGTTTTTGACTCTATCTCTCTCCTCTCTCAGTAACTGTGTCTCTTTCTCTCCCTTTTCCGTTTCTGTCTCTTTCTCAGTCTCTGTCTGTTTCTCAATGTTTCCTTCTCCTCACTTGTAGTACAGAAAGTTTATAACTTAGATAAATGAAAGTACAACAACAAATAACCTGCAAGAAGGATATGGGAGACTTGCTACAACCAATTCTCAATACGCAGCAAACAAGAACAATTTTCATGACTGTTTGGTGCATGTATAAGCCAGTTATTAGCTATCAAACATTTGTCTGAATGGTTTTTTTTAGAAGACTATCACTGATTTACAGTCAGCCAAAACTGTTCTTTCTATACCCATATATTTATATATTACAATATGTAATATTGAACTGCATAAATATGTATTGCATACTTTATATTATATATAACAATATCCATACTATTGAAATTAATAATTATAAATGTCAATATTATATAAATCCCCAGTTGCTTACATAATTGTCTTCCCCATTAAAATGTAAGCTCTTTGAGGGCTGGGTCTGTGCCTTTGTCTTTATAGCTTTAGCCTTTAGCACAACAGCTGGTCCATGAGATGTGCTTGATTTAATTTGAAATAATTTTTATCTTTTATTTAACTTCCAAAAGGAGCTTTCCAGTAGCCAAAGATTAATATTAATAGTACTATTTACTGAGATCATGATTGTTCTACAATGCACCTGATTTGGGTCTATTTTTCCAAACCAACAATTAAGGATGAAAGAGCACCATAAATTACCCATGTCCAACCACAACTGACTTAGCTACTTGTTTACAAATAGTATTCCTAAGGCTGTTTTTTTCTTTTCTTTTCTTTTTTTTTATATAGGGCACAGAATTTGGCCCTCTGATTATGCAGATAAAAAACAGATGGATTTTTATCTGCTCATTCAGAAAGTGGGGGGAGGGTCTAAGTGATCTGTGTGTTTTGTATATCTGTATCGAAGGACAATAAACTCATTGAATATGATTTTTTTTTCCAGGAAAAGGAAAACAAACATGGACAAAATCATCAAACATCCTTTCTAATGCCAGATGACCTGGATGGAGATTTAGTGCTAGATTTAAAATGCTTTGTTTACAGACAGTTAAGAATCACATAAATTTAAATTGTCAAAGAAGAAATGGTTTCCAAGAGCATCTACTAGCCCAGATAGCCCCTCCCCAGCCTAGCCGCATGAAAGGCCCAGAGGCAAATAGAAAGCCACAAACACAAATGCCTGTGGAATCTGCCAGGAATCCAGACCCTGCTGCTGCTGCTGCTGCTGCTACTACTGCCACAGAAAAAATAAAATCTTCTACAGCTTCATATCTAGAGTCTCCAAATGGTTATCAAACAGCAAGACCAAGAGTCTCCCATGGAGCAGATGATGCACCAAAGTGCACCTAGAGCATGGTGGTTATTTCACCCTTGAGTTTAGAAATCCCTTTCCCACCCGGTTCCCCTGCAAAATCCAGAAATATAAAGTGACTTAAGTTTTTAAAGTAAAAAGTGTTGGGAATTTACTTTTCTGGACACTTGACCCCATTCCCGTTAGTTGGTGGATAAATGAATACCAAAGCATCGATTCAGCACAATTCCACAAATGAAGGCACCCTTGCCTATTTGCGTCAATATTTGGTGTTGCTGATGATAAATAAGTAATGCTGGGTAGGTATGGGCAACAGTTCTACATTTCCCTGATTGATTCTGACACAGGTGCTCCCATGGACTATGAGTCTTCCATACCGAAGTCAGGAAAAAACCATGGTTCCAAGCAACACGCGCGCGCGCGCACGCACACACACACACACACACACACACACACACACACACACCACGCCCCCTCACAGATGCAGAATTCTGCACCTGTGTTTAGCGTTGTTATTTCACTTGGTTTCTCTGAGGAAAAGCCAGGCATGATGTTCAAACTGGGAACACCTGTGTTTGGGGCCAACTTGGAATATTTTTGTGGCCTGATTATAGTGGCTTTGCAGCTTCAAGGGAAAACTTTTTTCCTCACTTGGATTTTTGGAATTTCAAAAGAAAAAAAAAGAACTCAAAAATGTGCGTGAATTAGCTTTATTATGTGAGGTTATCGGTAAGAACAGCACATTTTTATCTTCATTGATATTAGTTACCTATAATTTTGGGGATTTTTTGACCATCAAAAGTATTATTTTATTGAAATAGGGAACTTCTGATGAGGAAATGCCTTCTATCTATAATATAAATAATTACTAATGCTTCAATTGATTGTGATTCAGAATTGGTACAATGTAAAGTCAATGATTATTTATGTTTGTGAAATAAAGAGTTAGGGTAGTAGATGTAAATAACCCTTGACTTCACACTTCTAATTGCATTAATTTCAGCACAAGATCAAATGCATGAAAAGTATACATGTGAAACATATTAATGTACAAGAACTTACATGATAAAAGACAAGCCACATTTAGAAGTGAGAAGGGAGAACCTTAAAAACTGGTACATTCTTCTGTTGGTCTTTCACTTTTAAATTACTAAAATTTAAACTACAAAGTTACTAAGAGGTAGTTCCATTTTAAGAGTACACTATTAAATTTAATTACTTTTTGAAAATGCAATCTTGTTGCATCCCCAACCCTAAGTTAAAGTCAAAATCTAAATGCATTTTTTTTTCTATAGTGAACTTTATCCAATCTGGTTATGACGTTCAATAAACTGACAACAACAATGGATTCTTCCTTCTCTGCCTAATTGGGTTACCAACATAAAAAAAATTTCCAGTTTAAAATAATAGCTTGTTTGCCACCATAACTAATTCTCCATTCCCTAAGGTTTGGCCAGTGACAACTAAGACAAATCAAGAAGAATTTATCACTCAAAATCATGACCACAGGCCTAATTATAAAAAAAAAAAAGATTTGCAGGTAAAACAATTAAATGGTATGTTCAAATTCTTTTAAAAATTGGCCCTGGCAAATCCAGAGATTAAGAATATGCATTATGCCAATCTAATGATATTCTTAATTTTTTTCTAAAGCCTTGCACAAACACTTTCCAAAATTTACTCTTTCAATTTATCTTACAGACCTAAAGCAAGGAGTGGGGTGGAGAGAAAGATGTAAAATATGTTAAGCAGTTTGACCAAAATATTATTAATAAATTAAGCTAGTAATAAGGTTCTGAAGAAACAGATCCATTATTTAGACCTGTTATGTCTAAGAGCAAAAGATGTCAAACAAGTAAAAATGTATTAAATAAATATTGCAGATTTGATGTCACAGAGAAGTTACACTAATATAAAAAATGTGTCATAGTATATTACTCCTAAAGAGTTACAACAACCAGTAATAATTCTACCTGATAAGTATTCAGAATTAAATCTTGTTTTATGTTTTTTTTAATCAATTAGTTAAGTCTTTGATATGAATTCTACACCCTCCAGGCGTCAAGGAGATGCCTTTTCTTTTCTTTAAACAAAGGATTATTCTTCCTCAAAAGGGGTTTGTCTAGTTCTTTTATTGTTTTATGTCACACAAGGGAAAAATGCTTTTGAGGCATTACCTCTGAATTTAGCAGGGACGAGAGTTTACTGCTATATAATCATTAGTCAATGCAGTAGCTGAAACCTTAAACAAAAGAAAACAAACTACAAACAGGAAAGCATCCCCTAAAGGCACATCAGAACACCAGAGAGGGGAGGCATGGATTTCAAACAAGGCTGCCCAAGCATGTGCTAAATATTGCTGCTTCTGACTTTAAACAGCACACCAAGGAATACGGCATCACCTTCTAGGCTTTGAAACAATTCTGGGAAGCAAGAGAAAAAAGAATGGGGAGGTTTAAGTAAAACCAATTTCACCTTCCTCTATTGTATTGAATTTTATTTTCATAAAATTCTATTTCCTATCTAATAAGTTTTCTCAATGTAAAGAAATCTATTAGAAAAAATATCCTGAAATCTCAAGTGTCTTGATCTACATTTTGCTCTAAGATAGAAACTATTGTCATAGACAATTACTGCCTATAATCATTCTGAAAAACAGTAGAAAGCTTTGGAGAGCATTTTAGTAAATCGTTCTGCCTTCAAACAGACTAACACATCAGATTCATTTTAGGTCAATAAAAGTAGCAAAAGGATTTGTGATTTATAATTTCTTAAGGCAAGATAACTTGGGGATTGCATTTTTTCAAAATCTCAGCAATAGAAAATCCTGAAATGGCATGTACACTGCATGTAGAGGGGAAAAAATCATTCATATTCTTCACGTGGCAAAGAAAGATATATTATGGGTAATAATATAAAGAGTTTTCACAATAAGTCTTTTCCTCTAAAATATTTTTTCTTAATAATTGTATTGGACTTTTAAAATATTGTTGCAATCACCTTTTGTGGATTGCTGTCATTTAAGTTTGTTAAAATAGAGATAATCAAAAGCAAAAACTATAAAACCAGGGTAGTACTCCAGTCCTTAATCAGCTTTTGGAAAATTACTGGAGATTAGTTGAGAAGACTGAAGTCTTAAACCATTTTTTCCTTATACTGTTTATTTCCTTATCTTTTATTGCTACCCCCTCCTCCAAAAAAGAAATATTCAGTTCTCAAAAGTACATGATCAAGTAACTATAGGGGAAATCAGATATCATGTAGCTAACATTTTAATATATCAAGTTCTAAAAAGTATTGATTTTATTGATTTTTGGTATTATGTGACATGTGCAACATGTGATATAACATGACTCAGTGTGAGGAGAATTTAATACTCCCCAGATCCACATACCACAAATATGCAGTCTAAAACTCTAACAGTCTGAAATGATATGATCAAAGATCACTTTGATCATTTATGAAGAGCAATGCATCACAATAGATTCTATTCCCAAGTTAACATATCCTAAATAGGCTTGAGACTTTCGTTATGTTTTTAATTGAAACACAATTTATTAAGGAGCCCTGTAAATCCCAATACACCATAACAGTCTTCATTTTTCTTCTTGTGTCATATTTCCACTGCAATTCGTTGGAAAATTGCATCTGAGATTGGGCTGTGAGAATTCAAACAAGGGGAAGAAATTTTGTTAAGTGTCCTAATTAATCTATTCATTTTTTCAATCATGAGAATTAACTAAAGGCATGTGGGAAAATTAGTATTTGGAAGGCCATGCATATTTCAGGTTTGGGTGGAGTTGGTTGCTTACAGAGAAATGGACAGGAATCCACACAAAAAAAGCATTAATTAAGTAAATGGATAAAATGCTAAAACTATTAAAAAGACTCATTTTAATCCTAACAAAATTCTAAAAATCACCAAAAGCATATATGGAATATACACATATGCATATGTACATATATATGTATATACATTATGGAGTATGTATATGTATGTGGAGAGAGAAATCATTCCAATAATAAAAATAGTTCAAATTTTTAATGATCTAATCAGATGAATTCTAAAAAAAATTCTAATCTAATCAGAAAAAGGCATCCACTTCTCTCTTCAATTTGATTCCTTGTTTCATTTTCATGCTATTTGCTTTTCCCTTTGAGATGTGGTCATTGAGATTGTGATTACACAGAAGAATTTTATAAAAAAAAAGTTATAAAATTTCACTTAGATATTTGCTTGAGGTTAGTAGCTGAATTCCCCTCCCCTCTTCCACTCCTCTTCCCACACACACACCAACACTTCTCCATAGAAAAGAAAAAAAGAATCTATCCACAGAAAAGACTTTTGTCTAAATTTAATTTGCTTCAACTCTACAATTTGCCCACCTATCTATTGATCCATCTATCCATCCATCCATCCATCCATCCATCCATCCATCCATCCATCCATCTATCCATCTATCTATAATATGGTTGCTAACAAAAAAAAAAAGCTTTGATATTCCTGTGAAAGGGGTCCAATTCCCTACTCTTTACACAGATGAGTCATTCTTGAATCCTAAATGCAAATTGTATTCTATATAGATAAGCTTTAAAGTAATTCCTATTTAAAATACAACTCCTTTCAAAGGAATCTTAGAGTATACATTAAATGGCTTAGCTCTCAAAAAGTGTCCCCCAAAAGCCATAAAAAGTACTGCATATTACAATACTTGCAAAACTGGCTTTTTTTATAAGTTAATGATGTGGGATGAGAGATATTTCATCTTTTATACAGTTATTTGACAGTGATGAATTTAATTCATTCTATCACATTGAATGATACATTTATATTCAGTATGTAGTTTAAAATTTCATAAATGATTAAAGTCCCTGTCGTTTTAATTATAATATGCAGAGAGCAGCCAGAACTTATTTGCAAAGAATAATGTACAAGTCAATAAATTTGGTGAGTACTCCTGACAACATATAAATAATGACTTTAGAAGTATAACTACCTGTAGATGAAAACTAAATAACAAAGATTTGTGTGTTGGTTTTTATGAACTAAATGGTGAGCATGTCTTTGTTTCCAAATTTATTTTATTAAATTGAAATTTTAATGCAATGCTAGTGAGCTAATTTCACTGCAATGTCCAATATGGAAGGAAATATGTATGGCCATGTCTCTGTCCCTAGGCCTTAAACCCTTAAATAGTCCAAACTTCCCAAAGATGCCCTATGAACTATGATAGTCCAAAATAGATTCAGACATACACACACACACACACACATACACACACATATATATATGTATATATATATGTATATATTCAATTTCAAGTGGAGTAGAAACCTAAGTCTCCCTTGATAGAGACCTATTCCCAAGATTAGAACCAGACCCAGATTAACCTATAGTAGCACAGTGGGAAAAGGATGTCATTTGACATTCAACAATTCAATTTACTATGGCAAAGCTAAAGAAGTTCAAGCCATAAGTGTCTGCCCTCAATGAATTTCTGTCTTTGGCAATTCCACTTCTTAGTAGCATATGAAATCACTCCCTCCCTTTTCACAGATCCAAATTAAAAACAGCCATCGGAGCAGAGACTGGACAATGTGACTAGTTTCAAGTTCTCTACAGCTAAATTCACTCATTTTTTTCCAATTATGTCTGACTCTTTGTGACCCTGTTTGGGGTTTCCTTGGTAAGGATATTAGAAGTGTTTGCTATTTTCTTCTCCAACTAATTTTTACAGATAAGAAAATTGAAGTAAATAGAGTTTAGTGACTTCGCCAAGGTCACACAACTAGTAAGTGTCTTAGGTCACACTTGAACTCAGGAAGATGAGTCTTCTTGCCTCCAGGCCTGGCATTCTGTCTACCACAAGACCTAGCTGCCTTCTACTACAATTAAAGAAGGGGACAAAATCAACCTTATACAGCAAGCTTGAACTCCTAAGCCTCTTAAACAGCCCTAGTGACCATCTGTGGGTAACCAAGGGTGGGATTGAGTTAGTTAATCCTTGGCTTGGGGATAGATCATCTAGCTGCCAACCCTACTATCACTTTACTTTCATGCTTCTGCATTTAAAAATAGTAGTCTAGGAGCTAAGGTAACAGAATCAAATTTGACCTTCACTTGATTTCCACTAGCTAAGGCTAAACTCTGCAAATCTACAATGTGAAAAAAAGTTTGTTTTCTTTAAGTCAATGTTAATGAATTTATGGGAAGGTTTGCCTATAGTACAGCTACAGCTAATAGTTTAGAATTTTACCTTTTTCTAAAGAGGAAAAAAAGAACAGAATGAGAAAGCAAATGAGCATTCACAATTATGAGCCCCAAATCTCCAAAGTGCTACTTTGAATGTCCTTTTGTTTTAACATCTTTTCTTCCCCAATCCCAGATTAATACATATCATACAAAAAGGGAATATTATCTTTAACTCAGGGCTCAAACTTTCTGAGTCAAGGATTCCTTTGGCAATCAAGTAAAGCCTGTGAACTCCTCAGAATCATATTTTAAAATTCATATAATAAAACACATAGGATTAACTAAGGCAATTAATTATATTAAAATGCAGTTATTAAAATATTTTTCAAAAAAAGTTCATGAACCCTCCTAGGTCAAGAACCCCAACTCTAATTCCATAATTAAGACAGGCTTAATCTGGATCTAGTTTATCCCTTTTATTCCTTTCCCCCTTCATTCATTTTCTCATGATATTCAACCTCCCTCCCACCCACAACCTGGAGATGAGAACCTTACATAATCCTGATTTCACAAACCAAGATGTATCTTATAGTCAATTATTAAAAGCAAATGAGTTATTACCTCCCCTCACCTCCTCTCCTGTCCCATAAGCCGGTATACGGTGGAAACAAAGACAGACCTTTAACTAGAGCAGTGCTGCTGGGTGCCACTATAATGAACTACAACCTACACTCTCTTAGGGTTAATAAGACACCTGTCTTGAAAGTCACAGTCATATTGGTTTTTCAGGCTTACCCCTCAATACTTAAATTCTTGATGAAGTTCTTACTGTGCCAAAGGAACTTACTAACAAAGCCACTGAGTCAATTTAACCTAGTGAAACTGGACCCAGTAGACTGGGTTATCAGAGTTTTGTGTTGAGATAATTAGAGCACTAAAGAGAGCATATGGGCTGTCAGGGCTGGCACATGGCCTGCACCAGCTGTTACCTGGGTGCTTTGGAAAACCTACTGAACAGCATTTTGGACACCACACAGCTCTGTGTAAGTTTTCCAAGGTTTCTAGTGGGAGTTCTTCATAATAAATTTATTTCCTGTATAAGGGAGGATCACACCCAATAATGTAACTGGAACAAGCATGTTCTTTTTTTTTTCTGGCAAATACATTATCACCAACTAAAAGGAGGAAGCAATCAGCAGTGCTTGCAACTAAACAAGAAATTCTCAGAGCAGGGAGCTCGAGTAAGGATGCTCTTTTTAAACAGATCAACTTAACCAGTCATGAGGTGGTGGTAGTGTGATTGCTGCTACTGCTGCTGTTGTTTAAAAATTTAGAAATAACCTCCTGCAGCAGACATTCCTAGGGAATTTTAGAGTTATTTGGACTAATCCCATTCCTATTAGTATACATACATCAGGAAAATAGTCTTCCAAAAACAAGATACCAAAGTGTCAGCCAAAGTCTCATTATGATAACATCATTCACTTATTTATGTATATATAATATATATATTATATGCACATGGTATATATCTCCCTTTGAAAGTTTATATATATATGTATATATATACATATACATATATATATATATATATAGCTATCACACTACTAAAATATAGTCATTTCTAACCATACCTGAAAGCTAAAAGTACACCATAGCTAAAGACAGGAAAAAAATTTGATACTTTTAACTTCCATAAACCTTTATTAAGCATCTCCTATGTACAGAATATTAGGCAGTTGCATATAAAGACCAAACAATTTTCCTATATTCAAAGAGTTTACAGGGTTTTTTTATACAGATTTACTAGAAGAAACTTCCTTCTAGAAACAAAGCTTAACCAGCAACTATAGAGTTTAATTACAGCACTTGAATATTCTCTTGAGACCCTTGGTATTAATTTTCTCAAACTGGACATCATTTGTTCAGATAAGTTTTCTTTTTTTTTTTTAGAAAGGTACAGTGGAAAGATTGCTTGTATTGGACTGAGAGTAATAGGACCTGGGTTCAAGTACAAGTCCTTCCACTATTACCTGGATAACCTTCAGCAAATCACTTTACCTCTCTCTGGGACTCTACAATTTCCTCAGCTGTGATGTTGGGGTTGAATTAGAAGTCCATTTCATTTCTAAATCTGTGATCTGAAGTTTAAGGAAGCAAAACATTCTGATCAGTGCCAGTCTCACAGAACCCCTCATTCCTGCTAAAGATTAAACTAGTGATAAAGTATTAGGACACAGAGTTCTAGTGGATCCTAGGTTCTCATTAATGTGGGTATTCCCTCCAACAATGCATATCGTCATGCACCTCTCTCTGCTCATTATGCAATGTTTTGCTTGATAGTTTCCCACAAATTTGCCATCTAGGATCAAGGGAACCAATTATCATCCACAATTTCATGTTTGAGTTCAAAATCTGGTATCCCTTTGGAAAATTTATAGACCATGAACTCAAGGCTTATATATCTCCACTCTACAGTCTATTCTCAAAACCTTAAAAACCTTTCAGTTTCAAGATAACAATTTTAATATAAGTTGAGCTTACAAAACTGGTCTAATTCAATGCTTTATTTTGAATCAAACTTCACATTTTTTTGAGCAATGGAATTCACTTTAGTTTCATTTCACTTATTTAAGAATTGGTCACAGCCAGAAATCAGGTAGAGAAAATTCAAGTGCAATCTCTAGCATTTCCAGAGGGGAATCTGATTTGGGTTCACTCACTATCCCTTCCCCAACCTCCATCTAAAAATAAAAAGCCATGTTTCAGTGAAATGAGTGCCTTTTCAACTTGGAAAAATTCAGTCATTAAGTTTAAATTTTAAAAATCTATGCCTTAAAAACATTTAGGACATTTAGAAAACCTCCTGCATTACATCAAAGTAAGTGTATTATCACATTATATTTTGCAAGCTTTAGCAAATAAAAAAATCCCCCAGAAGAATCTTAATTCTTATCTATGGAAAACATTAAACTGCTAAGTGCTAACAACTGGAATTAGTCCTTAAATCTCTAATGAGAATAATAAAACATGAGTGCAGTTTGTGCTGTAACTTGATAAGGCCTGAATTTACTTGCAGTTAGTAAAAGTTCCTGAACCAGCAGTATGGCTTTTTACTCCCTGAGGTATGGGAAACAATATCTGTCCTTTAGGAGCCTCCTCTGTGGTAAGCACTTCTTATCTGTGCTATCAAAGGACTGAGATAGCAATGTAATATCTAGTAACAGCAGCTTTATGAGAAGATCCATTACTGATTTAAATCAATCTAAAGCAGATAGTTCTGCTTAACCCATTCGGAGTAAAATGGATCCTTTTGCATTGATGTGCCAACCTCCTCCCCCTCAATACCACCAACATCCTCAGCTTTTAGTGTATTATGACATAATACATCCATGGACATCCATGGACAGAAATGCCCCAAATATCAAATGCAGTTTTAAATACCATTAAAAAAAATGACAACTACCCTCAAAAGTAGGGAAATTTGGGCTACTGACCAAAAGAAAAAACTAATTTTAGTTAGGGAGATCAGTTCAGCATTCGTACATAGCAGGAGCTTAATGAGCCTATTAGCAATCTGCAAAAGCCCAACAACTTGCTTTGAGAAATGCAAGGATGAAATAATTCTCTCTTTCTACACTCGGGGAATTTTTTACAGGAGCATTTGCTAGAATGCAAGCCTCACTGTTTATAGGGACAGGTCAGCATAAATTTAAATGACTGGGGGTAAATTAAGTCTTGAACTTCCAGAATCAAGCTAGCTGGATCAGAGAAGTTCAAGTACAATCAATACTTTAGTAAGCAATAAAGTTAGAGGATATGGAGAGTTTTATCTGCTCTGTGTTAAAATCATACCTTAATATCTTTAACACTTGGACAAATAAACACTAAAGCTATATGATTATTATTCCTATGTAGAAAGATGAAAATAGGCATTTAAATAATTGGTCTTGTCAATGTATGTTATATATACATACTATAAGTATTTATTAAATATACATGCAAAGAAAAAGAAAAAAGAAGAGACAGGGGAGAAAGAGAGAGGAGGGAGAAAAAAAGGAGAGGAGAATTCTCTCTTGGAAATTGGGGATAAGAGAATTTTAGAGTTGTATGAGACCTTAAAGAACATTTCATCCAACTTCACCATCACTCTCAACTCAATACTGTCCTTTGTTCAAGATCATACAAGTAGATAGTGACAGAATTAGAACCCAGATCTCCAGGTTTCCAGTTCAGTATTCTTCTTTCTACACCATATTGCCTAAGTCATGTATTTGTGCATGAAATGTATGTGTGCATGTGTGAGTACATAATATAACAGCAATTACATGGTAGAAATAACCCTAGATTAGAAATCCAATCAAGTCCAATAAGCATATATTATACCTAGTAGATATAAGAACTTTCATATATGCTATCAATATGCATGATACCTGTATATACAAATATAAAGAAATTCATGCATACTATAAATTCAGATGTATAGATTTTTATATATACTATTTGGTAGTTTCTTTGGCCAATAATTTATTAAAATTATTAGCAACATAAATTATATGTTTTAATATTTAATATTATTTTACAATTACTGTTGGTGTTTTATTTTTATACCAATTATATGTCTGCATGAAATCTGGAGTCCAAAATGCCCATTATCTTTATTTTCATTTTTTAAAAAATTAGCTAATCATGATAAATATTAATATATGTTACATATGTGTGTATATATGTATGTATATTTGTGTGTTTGTGTGTATGGCTCTTTTATACCTTTTCTCTTTTCCAGAGCGGATTGAGCAGTTTTTGTTGTTAGGGAAAATGTATTAATTAGAACACCTTCAGAAACTTTAAAAATCTTGTAATATTACCATTTTTATCATAGATTCAGTTCTTATATTTAAAAAATCTATTTAAAATATAATTATGACACTCTGTATTAAAGGTTAGAAGGTTTCTCTTAACCAATACTTATAATATATTTGCTAGTCTATTAGCAATATCTTTTTTTCCCTCCAGCATAGAAACATCTGACTTCCAAAGGATGTTTTCTCCAGTCAGTTTTCTAGTGTTGATTTAACTTCATTTTATTTCAGTTCTGTGAAGACAACTTAATTTGTTATAGAGAGAATTAATTATCTTTTGTCTTTTAAAAAAATAAAGGGGAGAAAACCTCTATAAATCATTATATATAGTATATATATATATATATATGTATATGTGTATATGGGTGTATGTGTAAATATATATATATATATATATGTACCAGGAAGTTACTTTTAGAGTAAGGACAAGGCATGATTTCTAGATGGCCAAGATCAACATTTAAATGCTTTCCATTAAAACAACTTTTTGTCAGATTTAACTAGTGGCACAAGTCATTAGTATTCTTTCTCAGGTAATGAACCTATGCAATAATAGCTTTCTAGAAATATGTAGATATTGTAGTAGCCATAAGTGAAAGAAAATTTACCTTTTATACTTTTGAATTGGAAGAGCATTCCCTGTTTACCAACTTTCTAGAGAGAGAAATAAGCCACTCTTCCCTCTCCCTCCTCCTTCCCCCTCCTCAATTTATCATTAGCTACTCATGTGTCTGCTGGTACATTGCATATTTCAATCTCCAAACTATTTCACCTGAACACGTCCAATAACTAAAGTGAAGGCGACCACCTAGAGGACCATAATAATGGGCTTCCCCTAGAGAAAACCACACAGAATTTTTGTTCACTCCTTTCATGTAGCAATAGCATGCAAGATATGATATGATTCATTTTTTTCTCTTTTGATAAGATGTGAAAGAAATATCAAAAGAATTCAGAGACATTTTCATTTTCTCAGAATGAGATGAAATGTAAGAAGCTGCTACTTAAGCAACAGGATTTTTTTCTCTGGCATTTTGAGTTCATAAAATGAGAAAATTACTTTCTACTACTCTTCTTGTTTGATATATAAAAACAAGACTCAAGGTCTTTATGCATTTTTAACACTTTCAAATTAATATGGTTAGTTATGTGATTGTTAAAAATCAGGCCTAAATAGAATGGATATTAGCTGTCATTTCACTTATCAGTAGTCATTTGTTTATCAAATTAACAAAATATAAAATAGGCAGCAGAAAATAGAATACCTGATATTGTTATATCACTTTATATAATATATTTTTGAATGTCCCAATGTAAACAGGTGATAAAAACAAAAGTAATATTTTTTAAATAGAAACACTCACATACAAATTTATATAGGCATGCTTACTGTTTATTTATTTACCATATACAGGGACAATCTTCACTCTTTGTGTCATTTAATCAAATTTTATAGGAAACTTTCAAATTTCAAAGGTATTTCTAGGACTTCAAATTTGTAAATTGTATGTTGTAATCATTTCATTGTGGAGAGCTCCAATATTCATCTTGTACTTCAATTTTTACATTTTCCCCGCTCATTTAAATTGGTGAAGGTAGAAGCAGTCTTATTTAGTCTCCATTAGATAGGAAACCAGGATCTTTTTCTTTTAAAGTGGGACACATAAACATTTGTTTAATGACCTAGAGCTATGAGTTTCTCCTATGTCCTATCTCCCCAATGTTTAACTCTCACATGTGAAAAAACATAAGTTCCATAACATATTTTAAACCAAAACATCATTAAACCATGGAGTGTAGCCATGCCTGTGACTGCAAAATGCGTGCTGACAGAGAACATCATATCTTAACAATGGCGTTTTATATCAATGATTTATTAGGAAAAGTTTGCTGCTTAAAAGTCCTCTCGCTTTATCTGACAAATAGATGTTTTCCTTGCCAGGTTTCACCAAGGTAATTACCAGTCATTTGACATTATACCATATCATTCTAATATTCCTTTTCCATTAGACACTACAATAACTCGGAATTCCAGGGGGCCTTGTAAGGAAGAACAGCTTGAAATGTGGAATACTGAAAAATCTGTAAATAAAGCAAGGTACGGCATTGCATCTTCAGTTACACTCTTCCCGTCCCAACTGTGACAAAATGAGAGCAACAGATCTGTGAGGATTTTCATCCTCCAAAATGTCCATTTGAAATGAACTTTGGCTTCTTATTTATGCTGCACGAGGCTACCAGATTTAAATCCAAACTCAGTTTCCCTGATGCAATTCCTTGCCTCCTCGTCTCCTCTAACCCCCATCATCCCGCAAACAACTATTATTAGTACCTTCACATAGTAAGGAAGATAAGTAATAATACTAAGCAGGCTCCCAGTTAAATGCAGCCTAGTTCAGACAGCGTAATAATGATGTCATTAAGAGTCTGAGCTGAATGGGACTCAGACAGAACTGTTGTATAGCTGCAGACATAAATCTGAAAGAACTTTTTGGCTACATTCTCAGACTTACCTTGAGAGATATTTAGGAGCTCCCAGCAAAATGAGTGGAGAGAAAATGCCATCAAAAGGAGGAGGTCTGTAGACAGAAGACAGTGATATAGGCCCTACAGGGGCATTCTTCTATGATACAGGAAGAAACAATTTGTTAAATGGATAAACTAAGAGAAATAATCTCTGAAGAAGGAGAAAACAGAAAACAAATAAACCTTAATTCTAGCACAAATAAATGAGAGAAAGGCAATTGTGGGACTGCTCAAAGCCTTTTTGCTTAGCTGAATGAAAGCAATCCCTAAGACTGAATGGGTAATGAGATCCTGGCTCCTGAGATTTTAGCTTTCTTAATCATGTTCATAATTAATTCAAGAACATTGATAATTTCATTACATTCTTTTTGTCTTATCAATAAATGATGTGCCTGCACTTTTGGTCCTGTGTACAGGGAGAGAAGAGATGCTTTGGGTAATATTGCACTAGGAATAGTGGATATATATGATCCAAAAAAAGGTGAAGTGGTAATTATTATCCTTGACCAGGCTTCTATTATCAGAACATGATGACAAGCAGCTACAAATAATTAATAAGCTTTTTATGCAGAAATGCAAAGCCTTTGAAGAAAAAATATGCTGTAAGTAGGATTCCTTATTGAAAGATTATGTACAGAGCATAGCATGCTCTTTCGGAGAAATGCTTCAAAATGGGACTACTCACAGGAACGCCTGTACTGCAAATCCAAAAAGAAAATCAATAACTTGTTTAGCAGGATATCAATTTTTTTAAACTGCCAAACTTTTCCTCATCTTTTGGATTTCAAAAGAAACATGTCCTTCTACTTGTCCTCCTAAAGGCATTTCCAGTATCAACTTACGATGGATGCGAAACTATACTATCCACTCAGTAAATTCTGTCTTTTTTTTTTAAAGCAAAGACTGAAAGCTATGTCATTATCTGTCAGTCATCATCAAAGGGGCAGTGTTCCTTTAGGGTTTTCTCTTCACCCTGTGTAATTTTCGCAAAGCGATCACTCATTAGTTTTCCAATCCATTTTCAAGGGATTGGATAAAATATTTAATACCATTTGATAGCGTCCTATGGACAGACAAGAGCATCTACAAAATAGCTTGGCTAATTAACACAAAATTTGCAGCTGGCATGCTAGGATGAGTTACAAAGCAAATGCCACATGAATGTTTGAATTCTTCCAAGAAGGAACAAGCATAAAATCTCAATTTTAGTGTAAAAGCGTCTCTGCAATCAGCCATGCTTCAGCTCACATGAATGATAAGCAAGTTAGGTGTTTTCTAAGGAGACAAGTTTATTAAGGCTTTGAAAGATGAAATAAAAAATTTCAGCTTCAATTTCTGGGGGATACTAATCCATAAATACGTCTCTGAAATAATAATGCTATTAGAGATGCACACAGTTAATGCAAAACTGAAAAGTATTCGTGTTGGCACTTTGATCTGATTACGAAACAAAATAGTCTTTGAGAAGATAATGCAGAATCACTTAGTAAAGCAAGCTGTTGCCCATGACATTGATATATGGGACAGCAATGATGTATATACTGGGTGGCCTTATCAGTAAATCATTGACTCTATTTACTTCCCCAAGGAACTAGACCTGTCCCTGAAAGAGAACTCTTTGTTAGAACCACCAGTAAGAGATTAATATTGGCAAAACATTCAATTTGGATATAGGCCCACAGAAGATTCATAAAACAATAATTTAATAAGTTTACAGACAAAGATTTAGCACATTGGTTATGTCCTGTTGCCTAGAGAACATTAAGTTGGGTTTTTTATTATTATCATAGCACAATTATTTCTCTGTGAATTCAATTCTATGGATTTTATTCACCAGTAACCCATTTCTCAATTAAAGAAATATTTCTAGGACATGATATATTTTGAATTGCTAATATAACTTTCAAAACACAGCTCACAATGAATATTAAAAAAAATCTTTCTGTACCTTATTATAAGATGGCCTCTTTCTGAGTGACAAAAAGAAAAAGAGTAGGTAAAAATTGTCATACATGTATATGTATCTCTCTATATAAATACACATATATAAAATTTGATGAACATTGATGAGTAAACATTTTCACAAAGAATAAGTCAGGTTAAATATATAACATGTCAATAACACAAGCTAAACTTATCAGCCATATATCAATGACTAGGAACTTATGGCAAATGGCACTTGTGTAATTACAAATGAGTTCCTGTTTGCTTGAAGGTGAGAACAGAAGAGTCAATCATAGAATTCTTCATTCTTATACAACTTCCATTTCAACACAGACAACTCTAATGATGACTTTTAAAATCTTAGCACTTCATCAAAGATTGCTGGAAGTGGGATTGACTTTAAAGACATATTAATTCAATTCCTACATTTGACTGGGGAATGGTTGAACAAGTTGTGGTACATGATTGTGATGGAATGCTATGCTCTAAGAAATAATAAGCTTAATGATCTTTGAAAAACACTGAAAGACTTGCAGAAAATAATGAAGAACAAAATGAACAAAACCAAGAGAATATTGTATATGGTAACAGCAATAATGCTTTAAGAAGGACTTTGAGTGAATGTCATTTTGACTACTATAAATACCCAAATTAACTATAAAAGACATATGAACAAAGATACTATCAGCATCCAGAGAAAGGATGAATAAATATATATGTAAAGAATATTTTACATATTCTTTGTATACATATATACACATATATATATACATATGTCTAATGATAGCCAACTGTAGGGCAGCAGGGAGAAAAAATATATTTATATTTATATATATATATATTTAAAAAGAATAGCAAGTTGTAAATAACAGATTTGCAACTTTATGTACAATCCAATTTTTATTATATTGTGTAATAAAAATGCTTGTTTTATTCTGTAAATTAAAAAAAAGGGAAAAAGCACTCTCAAGTAGCTGCTTTCCCCAGTTATTACAAAAAAATCTTAATTGCTCAATTTGTTGGCCTTTTTCTCAATACTTATACTCCTTGAAATTTCTAGGGCATTTGACCTTGTTGATTTCTCTATCCTCCTAGACATGTCATCTTTCCTAACTTTCTCTTCTTAGAATCCCTAGGTTCTTTCAAGACTCATTGTAAGTCTCATCATCTTACAAGAAGCCTTTCCTGATTCCTCCAGAAATTAGTAGCCACCCACTCCGCAAAACACACACATATACACATTAAATAATTCCTTTGTATTTTACTTTGCACATACTTTTTTATTTATAAACAAATGTCCCTGAGGACAGGGACTATTTCATTTTTGAGTTGAAAATATTTGTCCAAAACCTACATATGGTCATAGATCAAGAGTTAGAAGGAACCTAAGAAATTAACTATTCCCATCCCTCTATCTTATTGGATAAGTGAGTTTTCTAGGCTCACAAAGGATGGAGTTGAGGATAGAGAGAGGACACTCAGGGTCATGTGATCTTTCTACTTTACCACAGTGAACTCAAATTTAGGTCTCATGATCCCAACTCCATGAATAAATATTATACTTACCAATAATTTTCTCTGACAGAAGATTTTAGCCTGATACTCAACCAAAATGTCTATTTTTTAATTTTTAAGTAACACTGTTCATCAATCTATATTTGTACAAAATTATACTTGTCTTCAATGAATTTGCAACCACTAAGCTATAAGTACCTCATTTCCCTGCTATCCCTTTTTAAAATATTCTCTGTCTTGGCAATATCTTTCTTAAAATAAAGTGCCTTAATCTGAACATCATATTCTCAGACAAACATCAGTTTGTCTGAGTCAGAGTAATAGCAGTACCATCTTTCCTTCATTCACTATATCTCTTTCAGTGCAGCTTAAGATCTTTTATCAGACAAAGTTTGGCTGGCCTTTATTTGTTATTGCTGACTTATACTGAGGTTTGCAAGTTAATTAACTAAAGCTACCAAATAATATTTAAAGTGAATTGCTATCCAGCCATGCTTCTATATCTTGTACTTGCCAAGTTAATTTGTTTTTCATTGAAATGCACAACTAACTCTACATGTATCTCCATTAATTCTTATTCAAATCCAGCATTCCAGTTTGTCAAAAGTCCTTTCAAGCTGTATGACCTTGGGAAAGTCACCTAACCCCAACTGCCTCACAAAACAAAAACAAAAAACCTCTTTCAGTTCTGATCATTTAGTATGTTAGCTCTTCATCTCCACTTTGTGTCATTTGCATATTTGATAAGCAGGTCATCCATGTATTTACCCTTTAATTAACATTAATAAAATATTTTAAACCACATTTTCTAAAATGTTAACCGGCATAGAGGAGAAAATGGAAAATTCCTCACATCCTTTATTTACTCTACTAGAGACTTTCCTCCCACTCTGAAGTTACTGGTATATATTTCTCCATTGTCCAAATGAAAACAAACAAAAATTCTGTCAAATGCCTTTTTTGAAATCCTGAAATCTTTAACTGAACACAATCTTCCCCCTGCTTTGCTATATGACTCAAAGTATTGGGGCTTTTAGTGCCATTCAGAGTTTCTAAGTAATAGCTTTGAACTTAGAATTAGGAAAATACTGAATTCAAATTCTGCCTTTCCTGCTTAGTTAATTGTGTGAACACAGTCTAACTTGTATGAAATTGACTCATCTGTAAAACAGGAATAATAATACTTATATTATCTACCTCACAGAGGGTTGTTATGGGGTTCAGGTGCATCAATATATATAAGGCACTTTGCAAATTTTCACGTGTTATAGCCCTGTTAGTTGTGAGTATGCTACCACCACATCTTCCTTTCTGACCAACATCAGCAGCTTGTACCATTTGCCTCCAGACAGTCTGATTATAATATAGGCAGAACCGGAGGTTGAGCCACAAATCCAAGCTCTGTGTTTTAGGTGAGTTGAATGAATATTCTTTAAGCCTAAAAAGTTAACTATGACAGACTCTTTTCTCCTCCTTTGGAATTAAATGACAGGCATTTTGTTTTGTGACAGGCATTTATTATTGGTTTTAGATTTATTTTGTTTTATTCTGCTGCTTTGCTTTTGAGTTCTAGGCAGTTTCAGAAGATTGTGATTATTTAAAATGACCTCTGAATAGAAGAGTCCTAACAATATTTTAGAATTCCAGAACTTCAAATTATTTTTTAGAAGTTATGAAAAATTCTGTAAATCACAAACTCTATAATTGTGTTAGTAATATAAAACCACAGTGATGTGGGAAAGAACCATGACCAATATTTACCTGATCTCTATAGTTACATTCTACTTTAGTGCCACAACCAGTTTCTTGCTCCCTACACAAGACTAAGTTTGACTTTCATCAGCAAGTATGGATGGGATAATCTAAAAAACAAGTCATTGTTGTTATCTGGTTCCCTTAAGTGTCCCAGAAGAGATGCTGATACAATTAGGCTGGTTTTCCTACAGCCATGGCACTCTGAGAGGGGAGAGTGGAAAGGATAGTATTCTCAATGAACCTCCTCTTAGCACTTTGAAGGCTTCGCTTTCCTGTGCCTCAATGCTCCTTATTTTCCTACAATACTAGGAATGTTACATGACATGATTTTTCCACAGTAAATAATAGGGTCCAGATCAATTAAAAGAGAAATGACCCCTCCCCACATCTCCTCTTTCTACATCATGATTGCCCCCCATCAAGTAATTTTGAGAAAAAAAAATTTACTTCTATTGATTACCTTCAATCTCCATGAATTATATGCATACATATACATATGTACATATATTCACACACATGCATAAATATATATATATACTCATATAACACATTTTATATAGATTCACAATTGATTACTTATTGTAATTGTTTTTTTTCCCCTGAGGCAACTGGGATTAAGTGACTTGCCCAGGATCACACAGCCAGGAAGTGTTAAGTGTGTGAGGTCAAATTTGAACTCAGATCCTCCTGACTTCAGGGCTGGTGCTCTATCCACTGCACCCCCTAGCTGATCCCCAAATTGTTTCCTTCTTTTGCCCCCTTTTTTCTCAATCTGTCTCCTCTCACAGACCATCTTTTTTTTTTAATAAAGCTTTTTATTTGCAAAACATATGAGTGACCTTTCAACATTGACCTTTGCAAAAAAACTTTTTTTTCCCAAGCTTTTCCTTTCCCTCCCCCCGCCCCCCACCCCTAGATGACAGGTAATCTAATACATGCCAGATAGGATAAATTATATGACAAGTACAATACATGTATACATATCTATACAGTTATCTTACTGCACAAGAAACATCAGATCTAGAAAGAGAAGAAGAAAAAAACAACCTAAGAAGGAAAACAGAATGCTTGGAAATATTCACAGAAAGCGTTAAAATGCTGTGTTGTGGTTCACTCTCAGTTCCCACAGGCCTCTCTCTGGATGTATATGACTATCTTCATCGCAGCACAACTGGTTTGAATCACATCATTGTTGAAGAGAACCATGACAGACCATCTTTTTAATTACCTCACTTAAGTCTATTCTCCTCTTCCTTAGTTATATTCCTTCTCTGCCCCCAATACCAGGTCTCCATGGTCTCTCACACCTTATTTTTTCGGCTGATATCTTACCCAATTCTCATTCCCATTTAATATGACCTCTAAAACAAATTTCTCACTATGTTAAATCTCTTTTTCTCCTCTTGATCATCTACCTTCCCAATATTTTCACATTTAAAGTTCATTCTGAACAGATATCTAATAGAACAGATATCTAATAATAATGTCTTTTAAAAGTCAAATATGGAAAGCAAAATGATTTTCCAAAATATCTTGGATACAAATAGGACCTGTTTTACTATAGTGATGCTTATTTTTTATCAAAAAGATATTGTAAATAATAGCCTAGGGCTTAATTAAAAATAATGATGGTGAGATTCAGGATGAATTATATATTTATATTTTTTATTTTACATACTACTTTGGCCAATATTTCATTTGAAAAGATAGCATAGAATGCATGTAGTAACCCACATGTTCTCCCTGGGTGTTCTTTGAAATAAAAATGAAAGGGGAAAAAAAGGATATTTGACCCAACTGTCACCAATTTGATTAATCCAAACCAACTAGTAATAAATTCTCAGAGAAAAGGGAATGGTCAGAAAGATGCTATATACTCATCATAGGAAAAATAAATTTATTATACTTATGAAAGTCAGATATCAAGTGCATTCTTAGCTTTCCCTTGGCCTGACTTTTTGGGTTTCTTTCTATATGTACAGTGACTAGCCAAGGAGAAATTTAGAGAAGCAGGATTTCTGGCAAGATGGTTCAGTGAGTAGTTGTGAGATCAAGTCACTCCCAAATCACTTTCAAACAGTAACTGATCCAAATAAGGTAAAAGAACAACAAATAGCAGAAAGCAAAGTAATCTTCACAAGGAAAATTCCACAGAGAAAAACTGGAAAAGCAAAGAAACTGAAAATGAGCAAGCACAAAAAAAGCTCTTCTAGAGTGCAGAAATATGGGGTAAAAGAACTTGAGGAGACATCTAAAGAAGAAAGAAATAATTTGTCATTGTCTACCATAGCTGGTACACCAGGAAAAAAGAATGGAACAAGCAGAAGAGCGATTGAAAATGCTAACAAAAGAATTCAAAGATGAAATAAGAAGTGAAATTAAAGTTCTTAAAGAAAAACTTGAAAAAAGAGCCAGTGTTTTAGAAGGAAGACTGGAAAATTTTAATAAAAAATTGTGCATTCTGCAAAAAAAAAATTAGAAGAGATAGAACTTCAAGATGAAGATATGCAATCTGAAATATTAGAGCAAAGTCAAATAAAAAAATTAGAAAATCAACTCAAAGAAGAATGCTGGTTCTTCTCTTCCTAAGACTCCCTTCCTTCAACTCCAATCTTCTCATTTATACTCAAGCCCAAATGTCAACAGCACCAAAAATAAAATGAATGAAAAAGTGGAAAATGAGAAGATATATTTAGCAAAATGTGTCAACTTCATCTCCCTAAATAAGAAAAAAGCTTTAAAAAATGCATACTTGCATCTCCCCTTACCTTAGGAGTGCCATCTTTCTCAAGGGAAGAGGGAGGATAGAAGGGGATTAGAGAGGTTACCTGAATGTTATCTTTCTGTCATGCCTCTAGTTTCTCATTCTTTTCTCCTGAAACTCTGGCTACATAATTCTATTTCTTTGTCCAAACAAAAAATTTCCCTACATATCCATCTGAGGTCACAGTGCCTGTTGGGTTGCCTTGGTGATATAGTCCATCCCTATACTAATAGGACCTGAGGATCAAACTTAATACTATTCTATCCCTCCAGGTGTCCTCTCTTCTCCACATGTTTCTTCCAAAGTGATTGTTCGACTCTTGAAGTCTCCAATAAGACTTATTCTTTTGCTATTTAGAATTGGAGAAGGTCAGAGAATCACAGTAGAGGAGCCATGGTCTATTAACATCCTGTGACCATTAGTTTATATACAAAAAGGAATATTCTATAGGGTGAAAATACATATGTTGGCTTACTTTTATAGGCAAGAGAAAAATTTATAGAACCTCCTATTAAACAAATACAATTTAATGTGAGAAACATCCCCTTGGTAAAATATAATATAATAATCAACTTTCATTATAATGAACATTGACTAAAAGGTTTAGAGAAATTTAATGTTTATAGTACAGGAAAGGTATAATTTAGATATATTTACATATAAATTCAGTTTTGAAAGAATTGATTTAGTACCATCTAAGTGTAAGGCACTGTGCTAGGTTCAGGTGTACAAAGAAAAAAACAGGACATTATTTGTCCTTAAGGAGCATATATTCTCTTGAGAAAAAATATGTATGAAGGTAAGTAAATATATGATATATACCAAATAAATAGTAGAAATACAATCTATTTCAAATAAAAAGTAATTTCAAGGGCAGGATACTAGCAACAATCAAAATCAAAAAAGATTCCATGCATTCAGCTAAATTTTGAAGGAAGTTAAGGATTTTAGCTAAAAAGCTAAGGTAAGGTTCCAGGCATGGGGCACAGCTTGTACAAATGCATGGAGATGGGAGATGAAATAGCATGTACATAAAATAATAAGATAAATTTGGCAGAAATGTGATAATATAAATAATCTGTGTTAAGTCTAAAAAAGGGCATCTGGAATCAGGTTGTTAAACACTAAAAGGAGAGGTAGTAGGGGATTTATTTTATTTTTTTAAGCAACAAAGTAACAGAATTTAGGAATATTAATTTGACTGTTACGGGGAATATGGATTAGAAAGGAAAAAAGAGGGGCAGCTAGGTGGCGCAGTGGTTAGAGCACCAGCCCTGAAGTCAGGAGGACCTGAGTTCAAATCTGGTCTCAGACACAACATTCCCTAGCTGTGTGACCCTGGGCAAGTCACTTAACCCCAATTGCCTCAGCAAAAAGCAAAAAAAAAAAAAAAAAAAGATTAGAAATAAGGAAACCAGTCTGCAATAGTTTAGACAAAAGGTGATAAGGACACAAATTATCATGATTGTGATGTACAATACAAGAAGAGAAGGGGACAAATTTGAGAGTTTTGAAGGTAGACCCAATAAGATTTAATAGATAATTGATTATGAGGAAGGGGGAAGTAAAATCTAAAATGATAATTCTAAACTAGGTGACTGGAAGGATAATGGTACTCTCAAAAGAAATTGTAAAGTTAGGAAAAGGGGAGGTAGGTTAAAGGAGGGGGATATGAGATGATTTAGAAATGTTTAAGAGATGCTTAAGGGATATTAAAGAAATGTCTAGTAGGAATGTGGCCACATAGAACTCCAGTTAATTTGTAAAGAGAAACTAAAAAAGCTGGGGGTCATCTTTATATAAATGATAATTTAGTTTATATGAACTGATGAAACCACTAAGAAAAAAGATGTTGAGAGAATAAAAATGAGTCAAGAGGAGCTCTGTATAATGCTTATAGTTAGACAATAGGACATTGAAGATAATCTAGGAAAGAAGACCAAAAGGAAAACAAAGAAAAAACAAAACAAGAGGAAGGCAGAACCAAGAAGGGAAAGTAAAGGCAGGGACTCTGCCAGGCTTTCCCCCAAAACTTTCCAAATTCCTTGAAATAATGACTACACAAATCAGAATACACAAAAAGGCAGGGTTGGTATAATTTTCCAGCTGAAGAGAACCTAGAAGGTCAGCAGGAAAGATCTGTAGCACCAGAATGGGAATCCAAGATAATCCCAGTGCAGGCTGACCAACATGGCCTCGGCCTGGGCCCAGGCCCAGGCCACCAGCAAAGCAGGAATGGGCCTCGGGGTCTCTGAATCAGTGACATTACTGGTGGTTTCAAGACCCCCTCAGCCCAGAGATGCCAAAGACAACTTGGAAGGTCAGCAGGGTGAGAAGAGCTTGGGGAACCAGAAAAGCAGGAGTGGGCAAGGTATCTGTGGTGGTTGTGGCAGTGGCAGCAGCAACAGCAGCTTCCACGGGCTTCAGTTCACAGGAGTTCTCTTTATTATCACTGAGGAAGGCTCTATTGCATTAGCACTCTAGAATTTACAACCACAATGGAATAGACACACTCTTCAGTTCCAGGGCAAAAAAGAGTGTGGTCGGGTTCCCAGAAGAATCATTAAAAACAGCTGCACAAAACCCAAAGCTTGGGGCAGGACATCCTCCACCCTGGAAACAGAGTCCCACTTTAAAGAGATAAAAGCTGAAAATGGAAATGAGCAGACAACAGAAAAAGATTCTGATGATAAGTTAGGATGATGAGGAGATCAAAACACAGACACACAGAAGAAAATAACAAAGTCAAAGCTCCTGCATGGAAAGCCTCCAAGAAAAATAAGAATTTGCCTCAGGTCATGGAAGAGCTCCAAAGGGTCTTTGAAAATCAACTAAGAGAGGTGGAGGAAAAATTAGAAAGAGAATTGAGAGTAGTACAAAAGAAAATACAAAAAGTTAATGAGAAAAAATTCCTTAAAAAGCAAAATTGGCCAAATGGGAAAGGAGTGAGGAAAATGATTAGAATTGAGCAAGTGGGAGCTACTGACATGAGAAATCAAGAAACAATAAAAGAAAACCAAAGGAATGAAAAAAATAGGAAACAATGTGAAAATCTCATTGGAAAAACAATGGCCTGGAAAATAGATCCCAGGAGAGATCATTATCACTCTACCTGAAAACCAGGATCCAAAAATACAATATAGTCACCATC
This sequence comes from Myrmecobius fasciatus, assembly GCA_023553655.1. Classification (NCBI taxonomy): domain Eukaryota; kingdom Metazoa; phylum Chordata; class Mammalia; order Dasyuromorphia; family Myrmecobiidae; genus Myrmecobius; species Myrmecobius fasciatus. The sequence continues at coordinate 92,729 of JAJPUD010001534.1, read as the reverse complement.
TTTCTAGAAATTTCCCCCAAAAAATTGTCCTGATGTTCTAGAACCAGATGATAAAATAAAAATTGAAAGAATCCATTGGAGCCAGATAGATATTGAATCAGATAGAGAATAAGCCTTGAAGTCAAGAGGACCTGAATTCAGATCAGGTCTCAGGCATTTGGCACTTACTAGCTGTTTGACTCTGAGCAAGTCATTTAATCCCAATTGCTTCACCAAAAAAAAAAAAAAAGAAAAAGAAAAAAAAAAGAATTCATAGATCATCTCCTGAAAGAAAAGGATTTTAAAAAAAATTCTAGAACTCATAGATCAAGAAGAAAATATTGCAAGCATTCAGAAAAAAAAAACAATTTAAATATAATGGAGCCATAGTCAGAATAACACAAGATTTAGGAGCTTCTATATTAAAGGATCAGCAGGCTTGAAATATTATATTCTGAAGGGCAATGGAACTAGTATTACAACCAAGAATCACCTGCCCAGCAAAACTCAGTATAATCCTTCAGGGGAAAAAGCGCATTTTCAAGCATTTGTGTTGAAAAGACCAGAGCTGAATAGAAAATTTGACTTTCAAATATAGGACTTAGGAGAAGCATAAGAAAGAGATCAGGAAAAAATATCATAAGGGACTACACAGGACTACTTGTAACTCATAAGGACTTTCCCATTATTATGGCAGTTGGTATACACAAGTATGAGTTGAATATGAAGGAATAATATCTAAAAAAATTTAGAGATGAGAAAAGAATGAATTTACTACAAGAATGGGAAAGGGAGAAGTGGAATGATATAAATTATCTACCATAAAAGAGGCAAGAAAAAGCTTTTACAGTGGAAGGGAAGAGGGAGAGGAAAGGAGAATGAATGAACTTTACTCTCATCAGAATTGACTTGAAGAGGAAATAATACACACAATATAGGCATAGGAATCTATCTTACCCTGTAGGAGAGTAGAAGGGAATATGGGAAGCGGGGAGTCCTGGTGATAAAAGAGAAGGGGCATGTTGGGGAAAGAGGGTGATCAATTGCAAAACATTTTTGAGGATAGATGCAGAAAAAACCTTTGATAGAATCCAACACCTATTCCTATTAAAAACACTGGAGAATATAGGAATAAACGGGCTTTTCCTTAAAATGATTAGTAGTATCTACTTAAAACCTTCAGCAAGCATCATATGTAATGGAGTCAAAATAGAACCATTCCCAATAAGATCAGGAGTGAAACAAGACTGCCCACTGTCACCATTATTATTTAATATTGTCTTAGAAATGTTAGCTTTGGCAGTAAGAGAAGAAAAAGAGATTAAAGGAATTAGAGTAGGTAAAGAGGAAACCAAATTATCACTCTTTGCATATGACATGATGGTATACTTAGAGAACCCTAAAGACTCAACTAAAAAACTACTAGAAACAATTCACAACTTTAGCAAAGTTGCAGGATACAAAATAAATCCACATAAATCATTAGCATTTTTATATATTACCAATAAAGTTCAGCAGCAAGAGATACAAAAAGAAATTCCATTCAAAATAACTGTTGATAGAATAAGTATTTGGGAATTTATCTGCCAAGGGAAAGTCAGGAACTATATGAACTAAACTACAAAACACTTTCCACACAAATAAGATCAGACCTAGTCAATTGGAAAAACTTAAAATGCTCATGGGTAGGACGAGCGAATATAATAAAAATGACAATACTACCCAAACTAATTTACTTATTTAGTGCCATACCAATCAAACTCCCAAGAAATTATCTTACAGATTTAAAAAAAATAATAGCAAAATTCATTTGGAAGAACAAAAGGTCAAGAATTTCAAGGGAATTAATGGGAAAAAAAGGCAGATGAAGGTGGCCTTGCTGTACCAGATCTAAAACTATGTTATAAAGCAGCGGTCATCAAAACCATTTGGTACTGGCTGAGAAATAGAGCAGTCAATCAATGGCATAGGATAGGATCAAAGGACAAACTAGGCAATAACTATAGCAATTTAGTGTTCGATAAACCCAAAGACCTCAGCTTTTGGGAGAAGTACTCACTATTTGACAAAAACTGCTGGGAAAATTGGAAACGAGTGTGGAAGAAATTAGGGTTTGACCCACACCTAACACCACACACCAAGATAAGATCTAAATGGGTTCATGATTTAGATCTAAAGAGTGACATTATAGGATTAGAGGAACATAGTTTACCTCTCAGACCTGTGGAGATGGAATAAATTTATGTCCAAAGAAGAACTTTGGAACCCTTAATTGAATACCAGATAGAAAATTTTGACTATATTAAGTTAAAAAGTTTTTGTAAAAACAATACTAATGCAGACAAGATTAGGAGGGCAGCTATAAATTGGGAAATCATCTTTACATTTAATGGTTCTGATAAAGGCCTCATTTCTAAAATATATAGAGAATTGTCTCATATTTATAAGAATTCAAGCAACTCTTCAATCGATAAATGGTCAAAGGACATGAACAGGCAATTTTCAGATGATGAAATTAAAATCATTTCTAGTCATGAAAAAATGCTCCAAATCACTATTGATCAGAAAAATGCCAATTAAGACAACTCTGAGATACCATTGCACATCTGTCAGGTTGGCTAAAATGACAGGAAAAGATAACGAATGTTGGAGGGGATGTGGGAGGGCTGGGACACTAATACATTGTTGGTGGAACCATGAACTGATCCAACCATTCTGGAGAGCAATTTGGAGCTATGCTCAAAAAGTTGTCAAACTGTGCATACTCTTTGACCCAGCAGTGTTTCTATTGGGCTTATATCCCAAAGAAATCATAAAAGAAGGAAAGGGCCCCACATGTGCAAGAATGTTTGTGGCAGCCCTTTTTGTAGTGGCTAGAAACTGGAAACTGAATGGATGCCCATCAATTGGAGAGTGGCTGAATAAATTATGGTATCTGAATGTTATGAAATATTATTGTTCTATAAGAAACGACCAGCAGGATGATTTCAGAGAGGCCTGGAGAGACTTGCATGAACTGATGCTGAGTGAAATGAGCAGAACCAGGAGATCATTATACACAGCAACAACAAGACTATATGATGATCAATTCTGATGGACATGGCTCTCTTCAACAATGAAATGTTTCAAACCACTTCCAATTGTTCACCGAAGAAAGCCATATACACCCAGAGAGAGGGATGTGAAATGTGGACCACAACATAACATTCTCATACTCCTGACTAATGTTTGCTTACATTGCTTTTCCCTTATCTGATATGTCTTTCGTGTAGATACGATTTTTCTTGAACAACAATGATAAGTTTGGAAATATGTATACATATATTTGATTTGTCAAGTATTTTAACATAACATGTAGTGGATATCCTGCCATCTAGGGGAGGGGTGGGGAGTTGGGGGGGAAAATTTGTAATAGAAAGCTATGTAAGGGTTAATGTTGAAGAATTACCCATACATATATTTTGCAAATAAAATAAAATTAAAAAAAAAACATTTTTGAGGAGGGTCAAGGTGAAAGGAGAGAGAATAAAATAAGGGAAATAGAAACCTGGAAAATAATTTTGAAGCAAGTTTCTCTAATAAAGGCCTCATTTCCCAAATGCATGGATAACAGTCAAATTTACATTAAAAAATAAGAGCCATTCCCTAATTTATAAATAATAAAATATTAATTATAATTATATTTATATTATAATTACATATATAATTATAATTATTGATCAAAAGCCTATAAAATCATGCATATCCTTTCACATAATAACCATTCCTAGACATGAATCCCAAAAGAATTGTTTTAAAAAGGAAAAGGGTACAAAAATAATTTATAGTAGCTCTGTTCTCATGGCAAAGAATTGGAAATTGAGGGGATACCCATCAATTAGGGAATGGCTGAATAAATTGTGGTATGTGATAATGACAGAAGGTTATTGTTCTATGGAAAATGATGAGCAGGATGCTCTCAGAAAAAACTGCAAAGTCCTCCATGAATTCAAGCAAAGTGAAATGTACTGTGTACAGAGTAATAGCAATGATATGGGATGATCAGCTGTGATCGACTTTGCTATTCTCAGCAATATAATGATTCATGACTATATTCTGAAAGACTTATGATGAAAAATGCTATCATATCCAGAGAAAGAACTGATTGTATCTCAATACAGATTGAAGTATGCATATATACACATATATATATATGGGATCTGGAACTCAGTTTTAAAAAGAAATGTAAAATGTTTTACAGGTAAATGGAAAAATAAAAATATTAAATATTAAAAAGGCAAAAAAGTTGTCACAAAAATCAAGTTTTAAAAACATGTAGGGGCAGCTAGGTGGCGCAGTGGATAGAGCATCTGCCCTGGAGTCAGGAGGATCTGAGTTCAAATCTGGTCTCAGACACTTAACACTTCCTAGCTATGTGATCCTGGGCAAGTCACTTAACCCCAATTGCTTCAGGAAAAAAAAAAGTAAAAAATGTTTAATATGTAACTGGAAAAAATAAAAATATTCAATAAGTATAAAAAAAAACAAAAAAATTTACATAGAAGATAAAAAGTACCAGTAATCAATAATGTGAAGTTTCATCATTTAAAGGAGCTAATTTCAAACAACCAATCCATCAACATACATTTTTAATGTACCTACTGTGTTGCCAAGCCCTGTAAGCCAATGGAATCTTTGTGATCATCTTTGATGAGTGTTATATAGATTTCCAGTATAGATATGGTCTCTGAGGTTTCTTCCATTTCTAAGCTTCTATGATAAATAAGCAAGGTTTTGTAAATTAGGTACCCCTATATATATATATATATAAAATTGTCAGTTTGTTCAAATTCCAAGAGGGTGGAGGCCCAGAGTCAGGAAATTATCACTGCAAAGGATTGGGAGGAGGGCCAGGGGAAGGAACATAGATTTGAATTTGTTCTGATTCTAACGGCTTCTGGCTATATTAGTATTACTATATGACTTTGGATTTTAAAAACTCACTAGAGAGAACAGGGGTGTCATTTATTTGAATTTTTTGGCCTGTATATGTTCAGTTAGATAGACTTATATAGAATTCAAGTTTGCCACATGTATCTATAAATTTTGATGCTATGTCAACTGCAAATGGAAACCCAAAATGACAGTTTTAAACTTTTATCACTCCTATTTTTCTTCTAATGCCTTGATGAAAAATAGATTGTGGTTTATTTAGCATCTTGCCTTTCACATTGTTCTTCTAGTTGTTCAAATAGTCAACATCTTGACAACCCTCATAGCCTTTTGTCTATGAGCACTTGGAATAGCCTCTTAAATTAGTCTTTCTGCCTCAAGATCATGTCCACTTTAATCCATATCCCATACAATGCCAAACTATACTACTATATATACTCAAGAAATTCAGGGAAGGAGGCAGAGCCAAGATGGGGGAGAGGACACACGTTTCTTTCTGATCTTGTCCCACGACCCTCACACTAATGATCAATTCCAGCCTCTGAATTAGTTCTGGACTAGCCGAACTCACAAATATTGGGAGACCAACAAATTACCAGCAGAAGATGATTTCCAAGATCACCAAAAATGTTTTAATCAGGCTTGGAGGAAGGTAGAGCAAAGTGCAAACAGGCTGAGCACAGATGCTGGGGAGCACAGACTCAGGATGGTGGTAGCTCAAAGGGGCAGAAAAGCCAAGGGGAGGAATCTACAGCAGTACTGGCTGCTCTGCCTGGCAGCAAGCCAGTAAATCAGCAGAGGAGATACAAAACATCCAACACAAACATAAAAGGCAAATAGTGAACCCCAAAACTCCAAAATTTCATGGGACTTGGCCATGCCCACCCAACACCAGAAGTGAGTCATCACAGACTCAGTGCAGTCACTGCTGCTTGTCGAGGAAGCTTGGACAATTTCCCTTGTCCTAAAAGCAGATCTCAACTTTAAAAAAAATGAGTAAAAAAGCAAAAAGTATTCTGACCATAGATACTTTTTTATGGTGAAAGACAAGAACAGATTTCAAACACTGAGGAGACTAACAGCAGATCGTCTCCAGATGAAGCCCCAAAGGGTGATATAAATTGGCCCCCATCACACAAGGCTCTCCTAGAAGAAATTAAAAAGGATCTTAAAAGAGATCTAGAAGAAAAAAAGGGGAAAGGAAATGAAAACTTTGCAAGAGGGTTTGGAAAAGGCAACAGAAATTATTGAAGAAAATTTACTACAAAATAGATAGTGAAATGGAAAAGGCATACAACTCATTAAAAAATAGATACGACAAAATGGAAAAAGAAAACAATGCCCTGAAAACAGAATTTGTTAAATGGAAAAAGAAAATAACTCCATAAAAACAGAATTTGTGAAATGAATAAAGAAAACAAATCCCTGAAAAAAAAAACAGAATTTGGGAAATAGAAAAAGAAAACAATTCTTTAAAAAATAATTTCTGAAATGGGAAAAAATCCATAGAAGAAAACATTTAATTTAAAAATTCAATTGGACAAATGCAAAAAGAAATAAAAATAGTAAATGAAGAAAATAAAACACTAAAAATCAGAACTGAACAAATAGAAATGAATGACTCAATGAGAAATTAAGAATCAGGCAAGCAAAACCAAAAAAATGAAAAAATAGAAAATGTAAAATACCTATTTGGGAAAACAACTGACCTGGAAAATAGATCCAGGAGAGACAATCTAAAGATTTTTGGACTTCTTGAAAACTATGATGAAAAAAGGAGTGTAGACACTATTTTTCAGGAAATCATCAAAGGAACTGCCCAGATGCCATAGAATCAAAAGGTAAAATAGCCATTGAAAGAATTCACCAAACATCTCCTGAAAGAGACTCCAAAATTAAAACTTCAAGGAATATTGTGGCTAAATTTCAGAACTATTGGACCAAAGAAAAAATATTGCAAGCATCCAGAAAAAAAAAATTCAAATACCAAGGAGCCACAATTAGGATTACCCAGGACCTAGCAGCTTCCATCTTTAAAGAATCAAAGGGCCTGGACTCTGATATTCCAGAAGCCAAAGGAACTTGGAATGCAGCAAAGAATAAATTGGGCATTTTCTTCCAGGGAAGAAGATGGACATTCAATGAAACAGGTGAATTCCATTTATTTCTGTTGAAAAGGCCAGAGCTAAACAAAAACTTTGACCTCCAAATACAGAACTCAAAAGAAGCATAAAAAAGGTAAAAAGAAAAGAACTCTTGAAAACTGTATTTCTGTTATGGGTAGACATAGAAAGACATGTATAATTTGATTTTATTGTTATAATATAAAAAAGAAACTAGAAATGGAAAGGGGATTGTACTGGAAAAGGGGGAAAGTGGAGGAAAAATTAGGGAAATCACATGTCACAAAGAGACAAAGGAAATCTATTATAATTGAGGGAAAGAAGGGAGGGGGATGAACATTGTGTGAAGTATTCTCATCAGATTTGTCTCAAAGAGAAAATGCTAGACATATTTGTTTTCACAGAGAAACTTCTCTCACCTTATAGAAAAGTGGAAGGGAAATAGGGAAAGGGAAAGGATAGGCTAAATAGAAAGGAAAATAGAAATATTAGGGGGGAAAGGTATAAGAAAGGTTGAGGGATGCTAAAGGGGGAGGGCTGCTTGAGGCAAGTGGTGCTCATAAGTAAAATACTGGAGAGGAGGGAAAGGGGAAAAGGAAAGAGAAAAGTATAATTTGGGGTTAATAAGATGGCAGGAAATAGAAAATTAGTAGTTATAATTGTAAATGTGAATGGATAGCAGACTGGATTAAAAGCCAGAATCCTACAATATGTTGTTTACAAGAAACACATTTAAAGCAGTGATACAAGCAGAGTAAAGGTAAAAGGCTGGAGCATAATCTATTATGCTTCAGGTGAAGTAAAAAAGCAGGAGTAGCCATCTTGATCTAAGATCAAGCAAAAGCAAAAAATGATCTAATTAAAAGAGATAAGGAAACTATATCTTGCTAAAGGATACCATAGATAATGAAGCAATATGAATACTAAACATATATGCACCAAGTGGTATAGCATGGAAATTCCTAAAGGAGAAGTTGAGAACTGCAAGAAGAAATAGACCGCCAAACTATAATAGTGGGAGATCTCAATCTTGTTGTCTCAGAGCTAAATAAATCGAACTACAAAATAAATAAGAAAGAAACTAAAGAAGTAAATAGAATATTAGAAAAGTTAGGTATGATAGATCTTTGGAGAAAATTGAATGAAGACAGAAAGGAGTACACTTTCTTATCGGCAGTTCATGGAACCTATACAAAAGTTGACCACATATTAGGACATAAATACCTCAAAATCAAACGCAGAAAGGCAGAAATAGTAAATGCATTTTTTTCAGATCACGATGCAATAACAATTACATTCAATAAAAGGTCAGTGAAAATAGACCAAAAAGTAATTGGAAACTAAATAATCTCATCCTAAAGAATGAATGGGTGAAACAGCAAATCATAGACACAATAATTTCATCAAGAGAATAACAATAATGAGACAACATACCAAAATTTGTGGGATGCAGCCAAAGTGGTAATAAGGGAAAATTTTATATCTTTAGATACACAAAACAGAGAAAGAAAATCAATGAATTGGACTTGCAACTAAAAAAACTAGAAAAAGAACAAACTAAAACTCCCCAAATACCAAACTTGAAATTCTAAAAATAAAGGGATAGATTAATAAAATTGAAAGTAAAAAATCTATTGAATTAGTAAATAAAACTGAGTTGGTTTTATGAAAAAAATCAACAAAATAGATAAACTTTAGTCAATTTGATTAGAATAAGGAAAGGAAAATCAAATGGCTTGTCTCAAAAATGAAAAGGGAGAACTTTCCACCAATGAAGAGGAAATTAGAGCAATAGGAATTACTTTGCAGAATTTTATGCCAAAGAATTTGATAACCTAAATGAAATAGGAATACCTACAAAAATATAGATTGCCCAGATTAATTGGAGAATTGCTGAATAAATTATGATATATGAATGTTATAGAATATCATTGTTCTGTAAGAAACGAACAGCAGGATGATTTCAGAGAGGTCTGGAGAGACATTTGCATGAACTGATGCTAAGTGAAATGAGCAAAACCAGGAGATCATTATACATGACAACAACAAGACTATATGATGAACAATTCTGATGGACATGGTTCTCTTCAACAATGAGATGATTCAAACCAGTTCCAATTGTTCAGCGATGAAGAAAGCCATATACACCCAGGGAGAGGCCTGTGGGATCTGAGTATGGACCACAACATAGCATTCTCACTCTTTCTGTTGCTGTTTGTTTTCTTTCTCAGTTTTTTTTTCCTTCTTGATCTGATTTTTCTTGTGCAGCAAGATAACTGTATAAATATATATATATACATATATATATATATACATATATTTTAACATATTTAACATGTATTAGATTACCTGCAATGTAGAGGAGGGGATAGGGGGAAGGAGGGGAAAATTTGGAACAAGGGTCAATGTTAAAACATTACCCATGCATATGTTTTGCAAATAAAAAGCTTTAATAAAAAATTTAAAAATAATAAAAAAAATTCTAGGCAATTCCTATTGCCTCTAAGATAAAATAGAAATTCTTATATACTGGTATTTAAAGCCTTTAACTGTCTAGTTTCAGCCTCCATTTCCAGGCTTATTGTTCACTAAATCTGAGTATATGGTTTTATTTTTTGTTGGTTTGTTAATAGATTTCATGTAACTGAACAGCTCTTTCCTTTTTATTTTAATCTCAGTCCCCATTTTTATCTCAATCTTTCTGGGCCTCATATTTTTCTTCATCTATAAAATTAAGATGATACATATTTGACCAACTTTACAGGAGTGTTTGAGGGAAGTAACGTAAACCTATAGAAATAGGAGTTAATAAATTAGGAATACATTTTGTTCAAATCTCACTAATTTTAAAGTATTTTATTAAGTTAAATAATTCTCACCCAATATCTGACAATTCTCCTTCTTACATTTCAGCAAATATTTAACCTCAGAGAGCTTGAGCTCTAAAAGTTATAATATAAAAAAGGCTTCATTATTTTCATAAATCTATTATAGGACCTTTATGATATTATACGGCATAATTAATTATATCCAAATTACTCATATCAGAATAAATGACATGAGTATTTTTGTGATAAGAGTATTGAGTATCTTTAGTTAGGTTAATAGCATTTGGGCCCTACCTACTGGATAATTTGTAAAATCCTCTCTATAAGAGAAGGCAATATGACCTAGTAGATAGAGAATTGCTCTCAGTCATTAAGCCATATTTGAGAATTACCCTTACTTACTGGCTGTGTAACACTGGACAAGTTACTTAGCTTTCCAGAATTCTGCAATGGAGGAGTCAAACATTTTGCCCAGTATTGCAATACTTCCCCAGGTCCAAACTCAAAAAGCTAAGAGGAAAATTTTAAAATAAATGAAAATGCAATAGAACATAATTAATTTAATTTACTTTTAATTTAATTTAATTTATTTTTGTCAGTATGTAATTCTTAGGAATCTTTTTGTATAGTTTAGTGGTTCATCATTAAATGAGTTTGAAGTCAACCTATTTTTAGTTGTTTAACAACTATATACATGTATTTTAACCATTAACATATGACAATAGGATTCATAGATTTCTTAAAGAAATAATCAGGGTTAAATGAGTTGCTCAGGTTTATGCAGCTAAGTGACTGAAGCTGGATTTGAACTCACATCCTCCTAATTCCAGTGCTGGTTCACTGATCACTGTGCCACCTGGCTACCCCAAGTATTCATAGACTTTTAAAATTGAATTGGACCGTGAAAACCCATTTTATTCAAATTCTTCATTTTTATAGATGAAGAAATTAAGGTCCAGGAAAGATAAATTATTGCTTCAATCTCTACAGTTAATTCAGGTGGAAGGCAATGAGATCCTGAATCAAGAGGGTTACTGTGAAAGGGGACCAATGATTTCAAAAACTATTTTGGAGATAAAACCAAAAGTATTTTGAAACTGATTGGATATGTAGATGAGACAGTAAAATTACTAAAATATATCAGACTGGATAACTGCATCATGAACAGGTAATGCCAGACTCATCTTATTTCCTTTTCTTTGACAAAACTGCTAAACTAAATGATCAGAAGAATGATATATAATTTACCAGGAATTTAGCAGAATATTTGATAATATACTGAATTTGGAATCAGGGTAACCTGTGCTCAAATCTGCCTCAGATATTTATTAGCTGCATATGAGCTTTTTCTCATCTATATAATGGAGATGATAATAACACCTACTGTATGGTTATTGTGAGGATCAAATGAAATAACATATGCAGAGTGCCTTACAAACCTTAAAAACACTACATAAATATTTGAAATACTATGAAATATTCTGTACTATTATTATGGAATATATATAGGCTATCAAACTCAAATAACTAATCTATACATAAGGATGCCTGGAGATTTCATTTTGATTTAGGAAACCACATGTTGACATTATTGATGTTCTATTGTATTTTTATTTATTTTGTTCGATATTTCCCACTTACATATTAACATGATTCCAGCTGCACTTGGGAATGTTACCAACCACAATGCTGTCCATGTACAACTCTGGGCTAGATGAGAATATATTTACATGATTTTAGAACCAGGGGAATGGCAAATTCAAAAAAAAATAATCATTAGTTGCTCAATGTCACCTGAAAGGAATTCTCCAGTGATGTGCTCCAACAAAAAAGGTGTTCTTTGAACTCTACTAGCTTCCTTTAAATCTCAACTACAATCGCATCTTATGTGGAAAGCCTTTCCCACCAATCCTAATTCTAATGCCTTCCCTTTATTAATTATTTCCTGTTTATTCTGTTGATAGCTTTCTTTTATGTAGTTGTTTGCATGTTGTCTTTCCCTTTAGATTGTAAGCTTCTTGAGGGCAGGGACTCTTGTTCCTTTTTTTTTTTTTAATCCCCAGCACTTAGCATAGTAACTGGCACACACTAGGTGGCTTAATAAATGTTTATTGATTGACTAATTTTTTTAGTGACTTGGCCACTGAGCAATATACTACTTGCTTACAAAATTGCAGATGATACAAAATTAATAAGAATACAAAACACACTAGACGACTGAATCAGGATCCAAGAAAATGTTGACAGGCTTGAAAATGAAGGTGAATCTATATTTGTAATATCATCTTGAGTAATGTAAGAACTGGGACCTTATTGGCAGGGTCTATAAATCAATTTCATAAATACAAGAAAGTGAAAAGACATAATTAGATGAGTCAAATGTTTGATATAGAAACCTTTAAAAAGTCAGTAAAACAGAAAGTATCTAATGAAACAAAGTCCAGGAGACAGAAAAAGATGGACCCATGTGAAGGGGACTAGACTTGGAAAAGAGGAGAATCACTTCTTTCACTAAGAGTAGAAGAGAAAATATAGTAAGACTTAAAAAGCAACATTGGTATAGAGATGCAAGTTTTCAATATTGAGAAATGTCTTCAAAGAACTTTAGAAAAAAGACAGGAGAGTAAGTCAAACATGAAAGCTTGTTTTCTATTTAAATTTACTTTAGCTTTGTTTTTCTGTTATACTTTCTTTAATAGAAATTTGGTTTGAAGGAGGCAAAGTTATAGTAACTACAGAGATCCACCCCAAGAACTTTTGAATGAAATTTAATTTTAAGCTGTAACCATGGAATTCACCATCTTTTGCTAAATCTCAAAAACACATAGCATATGTTTGCTTTTATGATAAGGTAGCATCCTTTCAGAGTCTACAACAGTTCCAGCTGACAAAACCTTCCTGGTGTCTGACAGAGTAGAAATATATATATGGTACTTGGTCTTCTATTTTTTTCATCTGTATTTACAAATTTTCACAACTAGATTGCTGAAATTGCTGAAATCTATGGTTTTTTCTAAGATTCTTAAACCCAAGAAAGAGATGAACCCATACAATGCATGATAAGAAGTCTCATGAAAATACAGGAACAAGTATAAATATGCCTGGAGCAAACCCAGATATTAGGGAAGGTAAATAAGCATCCCTGTGAATACTAGTTTTCAATCTCTTGAGTTTACAAAAGGATATAGGTTATTAATCATATTAAACGTGACTCAAAAACAAATGCAAATTACATAAGAGCTTTAAAAAATCTACTAAATTCCCTTCCTACTTAAATAGGCTTTCTTAATGAATGTTAAACCAGCCATTATTCCAACATAAAATATTAAATTGCTACATATAGTAGTTTAGTTAGTTCTACTTTCTCCAAATATTTTAACACTTGAGAGTAGCTGAAACATTAGGGGCCAATGCACCCATAACTTCTAAAAGTAAATATATATCACAAAATTTTCAAACTTAGTAAGATTTATAAGTCTCATGCAGTTATTACATGAAATTAAATTAGGTTTTAATGGTTTGGGATGGATCTCTGTGGATACTTATTATCTTGTTGTCCCTCAGTCCCTAAATTTCTGCTAAGAAAAGAAGTATTCATTTATTTTATTTATTAAGCATCACTATGTATTAAGTATTATCATAATCACTTGGGCTATAAAGAAAAGCAAAAGGCAATCCCTGCTCTCAAGGAGCTTACAGTCTAATAGGGAGAAAACATGAAAACATTTTGAAACAAAATATATTCAGGATAAATTGACTTCTTATATTTTGTTCCCCAACCCAAATTTCTCTCTCTCCCTCCTCCTCCCCCTTTCCTTCCTGCTTTCCCTCTTCCTCTCTCTCCCTCCCCTTTTCCCTCTCCTTCTCTTTCTCTCTTTTCTCTCCATAAGGTAGGATAAGGAATCAAGCTATGAAGGAATTTGAAAGCCAAAAAGATTTTACATTTTATCCTAGAGGTAATATGGAGCAATGTGAGTTAATTGAGTAGGAGAGTGGTAGGGTTGAAGATCAATTTGACAATTTGTTGAGACTGGAATTAAGAAGAGATTTTTGGCAAGAAGATCAATCAATAATTATTAAGTACCTCCTATGTGCCTGCCATTATGCTAAGCACTGGTGATACAAAAGAGACAAAAAAAGGTCTCTGATTTCAAGGAGTTTATAATATAATGGGGAAGACAACATGCAAACAAATATACAAATCACATACAGAATAAATTTGCTGTTGTTGAGAGTTTCAATTGTATCTAACTCTTTGTGATCCCTTTTGGTATTTTCTTGGCAAATTTCTAGGCTGGTTTATCATTTCATTTTCATCTTTTTACAGATGAAGAAACTGAGGCAAACAGGGTCAAGTGACTTATCCAGAATCACATAGTAAAATCTGAGGCCAGATTTGAACCTAGGAATATGAGTTCTGACTTCAGGCTGAATACTCTATTCTACCTATCTGTCCATGGAATAATTAAAAAATAATTATATGGAAACCACTGGAATTAATGGGGGTTAGGGAAGGCTTCCCTTATAAGGTGGGATTTTTAGCTGGGACTTAAAGGAAGATAGGAAGATTAGTATGTAGTGTGGAGGAAGGGGAGTGTTAGAGGCAAAGGAAGTCAGTCAGAAAACTCCCTGGAGCCAAGAGATGAAATTTCTTGTTCATGAAAGTGCAGGAAGACCATGGATCTGGGGCATTTGGGTAGGGGAACAAGATATAAGAAGTCTAGAAAGGTGGCAAGGTGGGTATTAGGTTATCCCAAAACAGCATTTTATAATTCATCCTGAAGGCACTAAGAAGCCACTGAAGTTTGAGCCAAAAAAAGTGAAATAATAGGACCACCACTGTAGGAAATTCACTGAATGGAGAATGGATTTGAGTGGGGAGATTCATGAGACAGACAGACTCCCCAGCAGGCTATTGCCGTAATCAAGAGGTGAGGTGAAGAGGGTCTGTACCATAGCAAAGGCAGTGTCAGAGGAGAGGAGATATATTTGACAGATGGAACAAAGGTGAAATCAATAAGTCTTGGTACCCAGCTTGGATGTGGGGAAGAGATATAGTGAGAAATCCAGAAGGACTCCAGGATTGTGAACTGAGGAATTGGGAAGATGGAGTTGCTCTTAGGTAAGTATTTGAACATAGATATGGGAATGAGAAAGTAATGAGAAGAAAAAGATATGGGAAAGATAGTGATGCTTTTTACAATAAATAAGTTTCTAAGGATGAAGGGCTTGGAGTGAAAGATAATGAGTTCAGTTTTTGACATTGAATTTAAGGTGTCTTTAGGAATTCAGTTCAAGATATCCAATAGGCAGTAGGAGATGAGTTTGGGAGAGAAATTAAGATTTAATAAGTAGATAAATGAATCATTAGCATAATTAAGATAATTGAATTCATAGGAGCCATAGGATCACTAAGCAAGGAGGAGGAGGACAAGGAGAAAGAAAAGGAGGAAGAGAAGGAAGAAAGAAAGAAAGAAAGAAGAAGAAGAAGAAGAAGAAGAAGAAGAAGAAGAAGAAGAAGAA
>JAJPUD010001534.1:50970-66127 GCA_023553655.1 Myrmecobius fasciatus | reverse complement strand
GGGGTGGGGGGAAGGAAAGGAAAAGCTTGGGAAAAAAAAAGTTTTTGCAAAGGTCAATGTTGAAAGGTCACTCATGTTTTGTAAATAAAAAGCTTTATATAAAAAAAAGAAAAAAAGAAAAATCGTGTCTACAAGAAAAAAAATCTGAGAAAGGAAACACAATGCAAGCAAACATCAATAAAGAGCATGAAAATGTTATGTTGTGGTCCACATTTCATTTCCCCTTCTCTGGGTGACCAATTGGAGCTGGTTTGAAGCATTTCATTGTTGAAGAGAGCCATGTCCATCAGAATTGATCATCCTATAATATTGTTGTTGCCGTGTATAATGATCTCCTGGTTCTGCTCCTTTCACTCAGCATCAGTTCATGCAAGTCTCTCCAGGTCTCTCTGAAATCATCCTGCTGGTCGTTTCTTATAGAACAATAATATTCCATAACATTCATATACCATAATTTATTCAGCAATTCTCCAACTGATGGGCATCCATTCAGTTTCCAGTTTCTAGCCACTACAAAAAGGGCTGCCACAAACATTCTTGCACATGTGGGTCCCTTTCCCTCCTCTAAGATCTCTTTGGGACATAAACCCAATAGAAACACTGCTGGGTCAAAGGGTATGCACAGTTTGATAACTTTTTGAGCAGAGTTCCAGATTGCTCTCCAGAATGGTTGGATCTGTTCACAGTTCCACCAACAATGTATCAGTGCTGAACATTATTTTTCAAGAAATTATAAAAACTGATCATATGTACTAGAACCAGAGGGCAAATTGAGATATAAAGAATCTAATGATTACCTCCTGAAAAGTGCTAGAAATGTGATAACCAAAATCCAGAACTTCTAAGAGAAAGAAAGAATATGTGCCAAGCAACCACAAGAATTAAATAATATCTGGGTGTTTCTGCTATAAATAAAGGAGATTCAAATTGAAAAAAAAATAAGTGTCAGGGCATAGGTTTTGTTCTTTGGCATCTGGAGTAACTCCTGTTCCCAATTTCCTCTCTGTTTCTTGTGCCAGTCTAATACAATTCAATTTCTACTAAAGTAAATCTAGATTTTCTGATCATGTGTACTTTGCCAAACAATGGCCATCTTGTTCATATTTGCAGCAAAAAAAATTAGTTTGGCCTCTTTGCCAGCATTTTCTTGTCATGGATTGTTTTGACCTCTGGTTTCAAGTCCCCTTACCCTTATTGAAAGGAATGGATTTGACCACTATGCCATTTTCTATTTCGTCAATCGAATCAAATGTGGCCTCTCATTTGACCTTCATACCTTAGACTTGAGAACATGTCTTGAATCCAGGGAAGGTTGGTTTTATTATTTTCAGACCTATGACCTCTCACCACCCTCATAATTGATCTTTAATATTGTATTTCCATGTCCATTGATACTGTATTTCCATATTCTTTTGTCATATTCCAATCAATCAAATGATCAATAAGTGAACATTTATTAAGCATCAACTGTGTGCCAATTACTGTGTTAAACAAAGTGAATACAAAAAAGAAGGGAAAAAACTTATTCTCAAGGAGCTCACAATCTAATGGGTCTCTGGTTACTTGGGTCTCTTGCATAGTTCATCTACTTGGCAGTCACTAGTACTATGAGCACCATTGATTGTAGAAAAAAGCACACCTTTATAAATGCAGCACAAACTCAAAGTCCTTTTTTCCCCTATATTGAATATTGAGGAGCTAGGCTAGATTCTGTACCACCAAATTGGCTCATCTGACTTTTCAAGTATTCAAATAATGCTTCATCCTAGGTTTTGTTAAAAAAAAAAAGTATGTGTGTGTGTGTGTGTGTATTCTCCTTCATTAAGAATTCACCAATGCCCACTTAACATTTGGTTTGGGGTGAATTAGTTACTTGAAAAAAACCCTTTACTTCTTGCCTTTGTTACCAGGAGCATGCAGATTACCCTGAAACTTAATTTAGCCACCCTTGAAGGGTGCAATTGAACTGGCAACTTTTGTCCTTCATTCCTATGAAAGCATTCAAATTTCTGCTCCCTTTGCACAGTACTTGGACTATTTAGGATTGATGTGAGGATCAAATAAGATCATGTATATTATAAAGCACTTTGTAAATCACAAAGCATTATACAAATGTGAGCTATCAACATTATTATTATATAAGGGTTAGAAACCATTATTTTCTTGGTCTTGAAAACCCTTGATGGTATTTACATTCTAAATTAAACTGAACACTGAATATTGATTTTAATATGTTAAGATGAAATTCAATTTCTAGAATACTGCTAACATCACAGCCTATGTAAGATCAATTTGTTTGCTGATTTCCTGCTTACTACCAATATCTCCCCAAGGGATTGATACTGGATTTATAGGAATATTGTTTCAGAAGATTTGTGCACAAATATGTTCTCCAACAAGCTCTCACAAATTGCACATTAGGCCAAGAATGATTTGTTTGTTGTGTTTTAATCAGTTTTATATAATAGCTGACACACCATTTGAAGAGTTCATGTAGACATTTGAAACAAGTTGAGTTCAATTTCTGCTATTGGCAGCAGAGCTTCTTATGGGGCTGTCTCTGAAAATGATCCCTCAAGAAAAATAAAGAAAACTAACTCAGCTGCTATTGAAGATGTACGTTGCTGAGTTAGTCATTGGTCATTTGGCCAATATCATAGCAGAGGTGTCTACATGATCTACCAATCTAGCTGTCAATCTAAAAAGCTATATATGCCACATAAACACAAAATATACCAAGAAATTGGGTGTGCTATTTTAGCAATTCCATATTATGAATCTTTACTTTAATCCAAAGTTTTGTGCTGTAATTGAAAGAGTACTGCCTTCAGTTTGAATCTGACGACTGACATGGTAATTATATGATCATGGACAAGTCTACCTTAAAGAGCCTCAAATTCTCATCTGTAAAATGTTAATAGTGATACCTTTTGTACTTACTTATTTCACAGAAATTTTGTGAAGATGAAATGAGATAACGTATTCAAAGCATTTTGCAATCTTTAAGGTTGTTGTTGTTTTTGCTGAGGCAATTGGGGTTAAGTGACTTGCCAGGATCACACAGCTAGGAAGTGACTTGCCAGGGTCACACAGATTTGAACTCAGGTCCTCCTGAGGTCAGGGCTAGTGCTCTGTCCACTGCACTACCTAGCTACCCCAATCTTTAAGGTTGTTACACAAGGGTTAGGTATCATTATATAATAGATGATGCATTTTGACAATTCATCTGCTAAATCTTTGGTCAGAATGGTTATACTGTGTTGCAATAATAGCACCTCATATTAAGACAATTCTGTGAGGTAGACAATGTTAACATTATTATCCCCATTAAACAGCTGAGAAAACTTCAGAAAAGTTGTGTAAATGTTGAATTTCTATATTTATGGATATGTCATTTCCAAACACACTTGCTATGAAACAGAAGTCATCTACAACTTTTGTATCTTTTTGTCATATCCCAATGTATTATAAATTCCATTCCTATAAAAATTCCTAAAAGGAAGATTTCCTATCCAGGATCTCTACTTTATCACTTGAACAGGAGCTGTCTATTAACTCTTTCTTCACAAGTGGCAGAAATGATGGGAACTATCATTCCCATCTATGGGGACAAGATCTATGGGGACATCTATAGACAAGAATAAGACTGAAAAGCAAATCTTGACACAAGATATCGTACTCTGGGGGAAAAATACAACAAGACTATATGTTTTTATGTTTATTTCCTCTTTTAGGCTGGGTTTTCTTGTGGGGATAGACAGAGAATGGAAGTCAAAGAAATTAGGAAACTTTGAGATCGTTGTATTGGGAGGGTCAGAATATACTAGCTCTTGGAAGAATTCTTAAGTATCTTTTAAAATGTTTGGTAAAGAAATATTCATATAATGTCATATGCAAATGGATGAGATCTATTAAAGGAAGAAAAGAAAAATTTGTTGAAAAAAATCTTTAAGGAAGATTATTATTAGTGGAATAAGAAGATTCAAAGGATAGGCTCTCCCACTAATCAACCATTTGACTATGGTCAAGGCATTTCATGTCTTTTAGCCCCAGTTATCTTTTCTGTAGAACATGAAGAAAAAGGAGGAGGAGAAAGAGGAGGAGGAGGAGGAGGAGGAGGAGGAGGAGGAGGAGGAGGAGGAAAGAGAAGAAAGAGGAAGAGGAGAAGGAGGAGGAAAAGGAGGAGGAGAAGGAAGAAGAGGAGGAGAAGGAAGAAGAGGAGGAGGAGAAGAAGAAGAAAAAGGAGGAGAAGAAAGAGGAAGATAAGAAGGAGGAGGAAAAGGAGAAGAAAGAAGAAGAGGAGGAGGAGGAAAAGTAGGAGAAGAAAGAGGAGGATGAGGATAGGAAGGAGGAGGAGGAGAAAGAGAACAACATTTGCATTATCTAATTCTAGGATTCTTATATACAAAGTGGTAAAGTAACATATACACACACATATATATGTATGTATGTATGTATGTGTATATATATATATATGTATGCTATTATTACTATTTATGAAAAGCAACCACTAGTCTATGGTCTCTATAACCCTTAATAGAAAATTGAAAGGCAAAATAAAACAAGAGAAATGTGGAAAAAGTCTGTAAGAAGAGTTCAGTTATCTCCAAAAGCCAGGTTGCTGTAGTGGTAACATGTGACTTTGATTTGCTTTTAATTATTTATACTTCACTCATTTTTAAGTAGGCATCTAATTTATAATAGAAACACAGAATTGAGAAAGGGCTTATCCATCCCTCTTTCTCTGTCAGCACAGGGTTGCTTCCTGCAGAACATCTTGGAGTGCTTCGTCTCACAGACACTCTAACTCTCAGTTCCGTACAGGGCCTAATGCACCGATAGTGCTTAATAAACATGAAGGACCATGATAGCAGCACTGGTATTAATAGCACAAGTTTGCAGAATTCTAGTGACAGGACTTTTACCACTTACTTTGGAAGACTATTCCATATTCTTATTGACTGGCTCTGTGAAATTATTTCCTGATATCCTTTCTAAATTTCCTTTTGCTCCCCCTTACTCCATGACTACTAGTTATGACTTTGGGTTGTTAATGATGGAGAGTGGTGGGGATGGGGCAGGGGGGGAGGAAGAGAGGGCTTGCCATTTTCCCTAAGTGCTCATCAAAAGTGCTGACTTGGCAGCCCTGGAGACGGAAGGGTTACTATATATCCCTGGAAGAGGCATAACAAACAGTGGGAACAGGAGTTTTGCTACGTTGATTTATCAATGAACTTCAAATCTTGCATCATAAAGCATAGTCCTTGTCATTGGGTAAGGATGGGTTGGGTGATATAGTCCTTTACCCAGAGAAACCCAAATTTATTTCTAGGAAATTACTGAATACACAGAAAAGCTATAATTGTTTTTTGTTGTTGCTTTATTGTCAATGACTCATTTCATTTATCTTACTCTTCTCCCAGGAGTAGTTCCCAATAATAATGTAGTCTTTGAAACTACCATTCTGGTTAAGTACAAAGTATACAGAAGAGGAAAGATTAAATATGGAGTCAGAGGCTCTGAGTTTAAATCCCAAGTCTGCTACTCACTACCTAGGTGACAAATTAAAAAATTTCATTTTCTGGGTCTCAGCTTCCCCCTTTTAAAAATGAGAGGCTTATACTAGATAATCTCTTATGTCTTAACTCTAAATTCATGATCCGATTTTTTTATTAAAGTTTTTTAATTGCAAAACATATGTATGGGTAATTCTTCAACAATAATCCTTACAAAGCTTTCTGTTACAAATTTCCCCCCTAGTCCCCACCCCTCCCATAGATGGCAGGAAATCCACTACATGTTAATTATGTTAAAATACTTGACAAGTCGAATATATGTATACATATTTACACACTTACCTTGCTGTGCAAGAAAAATCATATCTACAAGAAAGAAAAATCTGAGAAAGGAAACACAATGCAAGAAAAATTCAATAGAGAGCATGAAAATGTTATGTTATGGTCCACATTTCATATCCCTCTCTCTGGGTGTATATGGTTTTCTTCAGTGAACAATTGGAACTGGTTTGAAACATTTCTTTGTTGCAGAGAGCCATGGACCTCAGAATTGATTGTCATATAGTATTGTTGTTGCCATGTATAATGATCTCCTGGTTCTGCTCGTTTCACTCAGCATCAGTTCATGCAAGTCTCTCCAGGCCTCTCTGAAATCGTCCTGCTGGTTGTTTCTTATAGAACAATAATATTCTGTAACATTCATATACCATAATTCATTCAGCCATTCTCCAATTGATGGCTCCAATTCATCTTCCAGTTTCTAGCCACTATA
This sequence comes from Myrmecobius fasciatus, assembly GCA_023553655.1. NCBI lineage: Eukaryota > Metazoa > Chordata > Mammalia > Dasyuromorphia > Myrmecobiidae > Myrmecobius > Myrmecobius fasciatus. The sequence continues at coordinate 59,839 of JAJPUD010001534.1, read as the reverse complement.
AAAGAGCTGCCACAAACATTCTTGCACATGTGGGTCCCTTTCTTTCCTTTAAGATCTCTTTGGGAAATAAGCCCAATAGAAACACTGCTGGATCAAAGGGTATACACAGTTTGATAACTTTTTTAGCATAGCTCCAAACTGCTCTCCAGAATGGTTGGATCCGTTCACAGTTCCACCAACAATGTATCAGTGTCCCAGTTTTCCCACATCCCCTCCAACATTCATCATTATCTTTTCCTGTCATTTTAGTCAATCTGACAGATGTGTAATGGTATCTCAGAATTGTCTTAATTTGCATTTTTCTGATCAATAGTGATTTGGAGCATTTTTTTCATGTGACTAGAAATGATTTTAATTTCATCATCTGAAAATTGTCTGTTCATATCCTTTGACCATTTATCGATTGAAGAGTTGCTTGAATTCTTATAAATATGAGACAATTCTCTATATATTTTAGAAATGAGGCCTTTATCAGAACCATTAAATGTAAAGATGATTTCCCAATTTATTGCTTCCCTCCTAATCTTGTCTGCATTAGTATTGTTTTTACAAAAACTTTTTAACTTAATATAGTCAAAATTTTCTATCTGGTGTTCAATTAAGAGTTCCAAAGTTCTTCTTTGGACATAAATTTATTCCATCTCCACAGGTCTGAGAGGTAAACTATTCTATGTTCCTCTAATTTGCTTATAATATCACTCTTTAGATCTAAATCATGAACCCATTTAGATCTTATCTTGGTATGTGGTGTTAGGTGTGGGTCAAGCCCTAATTTCTTCCACAATAGTTTCCAATTTTCCCAGCAGTTTTTGTCAAATAGTGAGTATTTATCCCAAAAGCTGGGGTCTTTGGGTTTATCGAACACTAAATTGCTATAGTTATTGCCTAGTTTGTCCTTTTATCTTATCCTATGCCACTGATTGACTTCTCTATTTCTCAGCCAGTACCAAATGGTTTTGATGACCGCTGCTTTATAATATAGTTTTAGATCTGGTACAGCAAGGCCACCTTCATCAGCCTTTTTTTTTATTAATTCTCTTGAAATTCTTGACCTTTTGTTCTTCCAAATGAAATTTGCTATTATTTTTTCTAGATCTGTAAAATAATTTCTTGGGAATTTGATTGGTATGGCACTAAATAAGTAAATTAATTGGGTAGTATTGTCATTTTTATTATATTCGCTTGGCCTACCCATGAGCACTTGATGTTTTTCCAATTGAGTAAGTCTGACTTTATTTGTGTGCAAAGTGTTTTGTAATTTAGTTCCTATAGTTCCTGACTTTTCCTTGGCAGATAAATTCCCAAATATTTTATGCTATCAACAGTTATTTGGAATGGAATTTCTTTTTGTATCTCTTGCTGCTGAACTTTATTGGTAATATATAAAAATGCTGATGATTTATGTGGATTTATTTTGAATCCTGCAACTTTGCTAAATTTGTGAATTGTTTCTAGTAGTTTTTTAGTTGAGTCTCTAGGGTTCTTTAAGTATACCATCATGTCATCTGCAAAGAGTGATAATTTGGTTTCCTCATTACCTACTCTAATTCCTTTAATCTCTTTTTCTTCTCTTATTGCCAAAGCTAACATTTCTAATAAAATATTAAATAGTAATGGTGACAATGGTCAGCCTTGTTTCACTCCTGATCTTATTGGGAATGGTTCTAGTTTGTCTCCATTACATACGATGCTTGCTAATGGTTTTAAGTAGATGCTACTAATCATTTTAAGGAAAAGTCCATTCATTACTATATCTCTAATGTTTTTAATAGGGATGGATGTTGGATTTTACATGATCCAATTCTTTAAAATAAAATCTAAGAGTTTACAAAGATTAAGTGAGATGAAAGACCAATTAAGAGGGAGGCTGACATATATAGAATCCTATTTTGGATTCTAGAAGACTCAGATTCAAGTCTTGCTTCTGGCACGTACTTAAATGCATGACCACAAGTGTGTTGCTTAATCTATGCATCCCAAATAATAATCTAAAACTATGAATTATGTACAAATTTTGAGTCTACTTTGGAGGAAAGTTTCCACATTGAGAGTTTCTTACACAGATGAAATTGCAGGTCTAGAAAAACCATGCAATAAGAATCTCAATAATAAACAAGAAAGCAACATTTATGTAAAAAATAAATTGAAACTGATTCTTCTGTCTTCTTTCCCTCTATCTCCAGGGAAGAAGAAAAAACTACTGAAACATTGTTTAATATTTATTTACAGAATGACTAAAGAGACCTCATTTCTCTATTTGACCTTAGCAATATAAAATTAATACCTTCTGTAAAATTTTGATGCTTGTGGTTTGTTACAATCTCATCCCAACTTGAATTAGCAAGAAGGAACCAAATTTCCTTCTAGGTATAATAGTATTAAATTTAAAATACAAACAATTATTAGAAATATATATATATATGTAGTCTTAGCAACCATTAAATTTGTTCCTTAAGCAGGTTTATTGCTAAATTGCATACTTACATAAAGATTTGTCTTCTCCCAATTTGACATAAAAGAGTCAAAATTATATTTATTCATTTTATAGATACCATTATTTTCAAATGTCAAGTGTTAAGAATTTCATCTGTGTCATAGTAGCAAGTGTATTCCTTCAGAAACATTCCCTCAACAATAATACCACCACCAGTACTGAGCAATTATTTTGTTTTCTGAAAATTAAACTCAACTTTATATCAAATACCTGGGATACACTGAACATTTAATGATTTTGCATTTTAAATTGGTGGGTTTATAAAAGTCTTGAGTTCCTGAGCATATAGAAAGAATCAAGTACCTAATATAAGCTTCTTCCATAATCATATCTTTTATTTTTCTTCAAGAAATCTGCCTCCAAAAAACAATTGGCTAATGTTGGAGAAAGATTCCTTGTTGTCCACTATGAAAGCACTATTTTAATACTTGGTCCAGGAGATTCCAAATTGAGCAGAACTACCTTTTCTTCTGCCTACTGAGGTTAAGGACAGTCTTACCTAAAGGCAGAGGAGTAAAGAAGATGGCTTTCTCCTATACATTCCCTTTAACACATTTATTCTATGATGCTGTGAAGCGTGATGAGAAATATAAGTATTTCCAGCCTAAGAGATTGTCCTTCTGCTATTCATAGACAACTAAACAGGTGGGGCTATAACTCCATAGCCAACAGAATGACAGAGCTGATTTTAGGATATGGGGGAGACAGGAGGGAAAGACAGAGATAGACACAGAAACAAAGAGACACATTGAGAGACAGAGGACAGAGAGACAGAGACACATATAGAGACAGGGACAGAGAGACAGAATCAGAGCAACAATAACAAAAAAAATCAGGTAGGTGCAGAGGCAGAAACAAAGAAATAGACAGACAGAGACAGCTCACAAAATAATTTGTTCTTCCTTAGGATTCTCATTTCTGTGTGGGAACCATCTCCAGTTGTCCTGATTGCTATCTGGACCCAGATGTCTCTGAAGGGGAAAGTGAGGCAGGTAACCTTGCACAGCCCATCCTCACTTAAATCCAACTCCTTTGCATGTCATGGCACCACCTCTCTAACATCAAAGTCCTCTTGGGGAACAAAGGCAAAACAACAATCCTCTCTCTACATTTCTGGATAGAAAGGGATGAACACAAAAAACAAAAAGAATTCAGAGTGCAAGTTTAAAGTATGGAAAGATAATAATAAGTTGCAAGTGTTACATAGTTATTTTATTTACAAACCAAAGCAAGAGGAAGAAAAAAAAATTACCATACGAGTTGGGATAAGGGGAGGGATACTGTATGTCCATCAAAAAGTTCTTTCTTGCATGAACTAATGCTCAGTGAAGTGAGCAGAACCAGGAGATCATTATTCACGGCAACAACAATACTATATGAGGATCAGTTCTAATGGACATCACTCTCTTCAACAATGAAATGCTTTAAACCAGTTCCAATTGTTCGGTGAAGAGAGCCATATACACCCAGAGAGAGGGATGTGAAATGTGGACCACAACATAACATTTTCATGTTCTCTATTGAGGTTTGCTTGCATTGTATTTCCTTTATTGGATTATTCTTTCTTGTAGATATGATTTCTCATGCACAAAAAAAGGATGCAATAACTATACATATATTCGATTTCTTAAGTATTCTAACATAATTATCATGTAGTGGATATCCTGCCATCTAGGGGAGGGGTGGGGAGTAGGGGGGAAAATTTGTAACAGAAAGCTTTGTAAGGGTTAATGTTTAGGAATTACCCATACATATGTTTTTCAAATAAAAAGTATTTTAAAAAAGAGTTCTTTGAAAAAATAATCACACACACACAAAAACAATTCTTTGAAATATTTTCTATACCTAAAGAGTGTATGTTGAAGTGATTTTTGCCAGCTTGCCTCTCTGCCCATGTCCTGGAGTATAGACAATGATGTTCTTTACCTCTTTCTCTCTTTGTAATTTTCATTTTTTTCTTCCCAGGACTTTCTCTTGTAGCACAATTCTTTCCAAGTCACAGAGTCAGAAGCACAAAGAGTCAGAACTTGAAGGGACATTCAGAGCCATCTAGAGCTAAAGATTCTTTTTTTGATCCACTTATTCATTTTTATTATTAAAGCTTTTTATTTTTCAAAACATATGCATGGACAATTCTTCAGCATTAGCCCTTGCAAAACCTTGTGTTCCAATTTTTTCCCTCCTCCCACTCGCTTCGCTAGATGGCAAGTAGTCCAATATATGTTAAACATGGTAGAAATATATGTTAAATCCAATTCATAAAATTATATTGCCACACAAGTAAAATCAAATCAGAACAGAAAAAAATGAGAAACAAAATAAAATGCAAGCAAACAACAATAAAAAGAGTGAAAATGATATGTTGTGAACTACACTCAGTTCCCACAATCCTTTCTCTGGGTGTAGATGGCTATCATCATCATTAAACCATTGGAACTGGTCTGAATCATTTAATTGTTGAAGAGAGCCACATCCATCAGAACTGATCATCATATAATCTTGTTGCCATGCATAATGATCTCCTGGTTCTGCTCATTTCATTTAGCATCAGTTCATGTAGGTCTCTCCAGGCCTTTCTGAAATCATCCTGTTGGTTGTTTCTTACAGAACAATAATATTCCATGACATTCATATACCATAATTTATTCAGCTATTCTCCAATTGATGGGCATCCATTCAATTTCCAGTTTCTTGCCAGTACAAAAAGGGCTGCTGCAAACATTTTTGCACACGTGGGTCCCTTTCCCTCCTTTAAGATCTCTTTGGGATATAAGCCCAGTAGAAACACTATAGAGCCAAGGATTCTTAAGCCAGTGTCCATGATTTTTTTTAAATTGCCAACTATATTTCAATAGAATTCAGTTCCTTTGTAATTCCGTATATTTTATTTTATGCACTTAGAAACATTGTTTAGAGCAGGGATCCATAAGTTTCACCAGACTAGAAAGCTAGAAAGCTTGCCCAAGGTCACACAAGTCATAAGTGGTAAAGCCAGGATTTTAATTCCAGAACCTCTGACTACTCCTCATTCAGAGCCCTTCCTTTTCTGTTGTATCATACTACCTCAAGTCCTAGATGTGCCTTGATACCTTTTCCTCTAAGTTGGCCTTTTGGATACTTTTTCCCCCTCAATAATGTAATCACCCTTCTCATCCAGGTATGAAACAGTGGGAAGACCACAAGAGAAGGCATCTAGTGTTGGATTGAGTGCAGTTGGGCTCATGAAATAGTCAGAATCACAGTTTTGATTTAGTAAACTGACTAAGGTAAGAGATGAAAGGAATTTAAAAAGAATATTCCACCATAAAGAAAGAATATTGTTCTTCTTTCTGTGTTACCACATTGAGATGAATAGGTAATTAAGATAGCAGGATATTTGAAGATCTGTGCATTAATGCTTTGATACTCTACAATTTACTCTACAAAAAGTTACAGAATTAGAAGGTATCTCAGCTGCCATTTTGTCCAATCCATATTCAGAAAAGTATCTCCCATATGTCCTTTTCTCCCTTTCCCCACTAACATCCTCCCCTTCATCTCCTCCAACTCATCCCACCAATATGCATCAATAGTAGCCTTTGTATAGTGATCTCCTTGGAGGGGAGAGCCATTGTTTTCCAAGATAACCTTTTACACTTAGGAATAACTCTAACTGTTAGGAAATTTTATCACAGCATCAAACTTTAATTTTCTTCTACATAACCTTTACCCATTACCCCAAGTTCTGCTCTCTGGGGCCAAGCAAAATAAGCCCAATCCCTCATCCAAGGGATAGCCTTTCAAGCATATGAATGTAACTATTTTTGCCCCCACCTCTCAGTTTTCTTTTTTCCAAACATTCTTTTAATTTCTTAAAAAATGTTTAATTTATAGCATGAAACAAGCATTTCCATAACAAAGTATAATAATAAAAAAGATTATTATACGTGAAACTTCAAATTTGTTACATACAACTTGCTGTGCTTTTTAAATATATAATAAATTTCCTTCCCTCCTCCTATTAGATGGCTGCTATCAAACACAGATATACATTGGACTAAAAATTCAGAATTCACTCAAATGAAATTCATATGACATGAACTCAAGACCATCATCCCAGGTGCTGTCATTTTTGAATGCTCTCTAGATTAACTATAAATGGAGGGGAAGAGACAGCTTAAACTTGAGAGAAAAAAGCTATGTGCCATAGTGGACAGAATGCCTAACCCGGAATCAGGAAAATTCCTCTTCCTATGTTCAAATCTGGCCTTAAACACTTACTAGCTGTGTCATCCTAGGCAAATCACTTAGCCTTGTTTGCCTTCGTCCTCGTTCCTGTAAAAATGAGATAAAGAAGGAAATGGCAAACCACTCCAGTATCTTTGCCAAGAACAACCCAACTGGAGTCATACAGAGTCAAACACAAACTCAAATAACTGAGCAACAACAAATGGGACACCCAGAATTGAAAGCAATTCTGTAGACAGGGTCTTATCAAGGAAGAGTCTGGTAACACTGTCACCTCTTTTCTGGATACTATGAATCTCTAAATACCATCCAAGAACTCATGAAAGTTTTTGACTGCCATATCATATCATTGGCTAATGTTGAGCTTTTAGTCCACTAAGACCTTTTTAAAAATCTTTGCTAAGTCACTATTCCAGGTATGTTTCCCCAGTATTATAAATGTGAAAGTGATTTTTTTTCTTGACCAAAGATAAGATTTAAGGTTTAGTATCAATTCTTTAAATGACTTTTTTTTTTGCTCTATCCTTCCCTGTTCAAAAATCATTCATCTTGGCAGAAAAAAGAAGGAAAATAAAATAGAGCAGCATTACCTTCACACTTGTCATCTGTTTTGAATATTAGATCCACATAAACAATAGTGTAGTCATTTTTTCTACTCTTCTCCCCTTTGTAACTAAAAAACATGACTTTTCAGCTTTAACTTTCCTTACCATGATGAGCTTCACAGTATTCTTATAATACTATGCCACACCCTTTATGTTTAAAAAACAATACATCCTTAATTACCTGCTCTTGCCTGGAAGAAAACCCATAGAACCTGCACTTTAAATTGAGCCCTAGATGGCTATACTTCTTTTTTCTATAAACCACAATAAGATAAGTACATTTTGTGTATGAGTTCATCCATTGAGAAAGTATGTCGACAAACTTAGCAAATAAATGTTCATTTAGAGTGCATTTGCTACCAAATGGTATGATGAAAAAAGGATTCATCACCTCTCCTTTTTGTAAAACTGAACCTAGTACAGATGTTATCATTTTAACCATCTATTTCATATTCACTGGGCAAAAGAAACATAATTCAATGCTATACTGGTACTCAAATCCTTTCTATTTTGATAGGACCTATTTAAGCTTTTATTTCACAATCCAAAGTTTTTAAAACCTAGATCACTTTCACACTATAATAAAGCATCAGAGGAGGTCTTTAATGGTATTTAAAGGCACATATTTAATATTAATATTTCTGAAAGCATATGTTGACAGGTGGCAGGAAGTAACCACTCAACCAAAACTGTACATGGTGAGCCAAAGCTTAAAATAGATTGTAAAAATGCATATTGGTCTCTTCCAATTTTGAAATATAGGGTTATATTTTTTCTTCTTAGTTATCTTTATATCTTTGCATAGATCACTATTTTAGTAGGGAATAAACATTTTTATAGTATATTATGTGCCAACTATTGGGCTAAGTGATTTTTTTATTATAAATATATCAACTATCTTCACAAAAATCACGCAAGGTAGTTGGTATCATTAGTTCACATTTTACATTTGGGGGAATTAGGGCAAACAAGTTTAATAACTTTCCCAGCATCATCAAACAACTACTAAATATTTGAGACCTAATTTGAATTCAGGCCTTTCTGAACTCCATGCTTAGCTCTATCCTCTATGCTACTATTTGCCTCTTGGTAGGCCAGGAAAGATTAGAATTTGCCTAAAATATATCCCAAATGCATATTCTTCAAAATAGAAATATTAAATTATTCATTATGCTTGATGCCTAATTCTTAGTAAGCCTACCGTGACTTCTCTTAGATAATATTACAAAGCCATGGACCAGTACTTATTTTTAGGGTTCAATGAACCCATTTCAAAAAAATATTGAAGCCAACACATTATCTTTGTAGACAATGATATATAAAATTAAAACCTTACAATTCTGGTTTTCTTCTCCATTGCTTCTACTGATGGTAATCTGGTCAAGGGACAGTGGCAGGCTTGTAAGCCTCTTAGAGACTCAGCTTTCTGATTAGTAAAATAAGTATGGAAATAGTGCTTTTGTAAACACTAAAGTATGATAGACAGACAGATAGATAGATAGATAGATAGATAGATAGATAGATAGATAGATAGATAGATAGA
>JAJPUD010001534.1:0-43392 GCA_023553655.1 Myrmecobius fasciatus | reverse complement strand
GTTAAGGATTACACTTAATTTGGCAGAGTATGATATTTTGGGCCACAATCAGAGTTCATTGTTATATGCACACATGCACACACATGCACATATGCACACACTCATGCACACATACATATGTTTAAAGATAAATTCAGTTGAGAGGAATGTTACCCTGGAAGGAGATTACCTGAAATTTGGTCACAAGGAATTGTGCTTGGCAGCATTGAATAGAAAGAAAGAAAGAAGGAAAGAAAGAAAGAAACAAAGAAAGAAAGAGAAAGAAAGAAGGAAGGAAGGAAGGGAGAGATGCACAGGAAGGGAGGGAAAAAAGAAGGGAAGGAGGGAGGGAGGAAAGGAGAGAAGGAAGAAGGAATTCTTCTAATAACCAATCAGTTGCCATATTTGTCAAACAACCTTCAAAGATTAAAATGTTTCTAACTGAATCCTCCTTTCTAATAAAGAAAATCAGTTGAGCAAAAACAACAGGAAACAATGATGTAATAAAACCAAATCTGGATTTAAAGCCACAGAACTCGGATTTTATTGCTAATTCTTCTTTTTGCTATCTATGTGCTCTCAGACAAATTGTTTAATCTCACTTGGTTTCAGTTTCATTCTTTGTAAAAAAAAAATGAAGGTGGAGTTCGATGACTTCTAATCTTTAGACCTATGTATGATCTGGCACATTGAACATGGCAGTGTATACAAATAGTTTGTATTCCTCTCTGGCAAGAGGAAATAGTTGTGTTTTGTGATCTGTTGTCTGGGTTTCAGTTACTCAAAGTCTGGTTTCTTTTTAGTGGTTTTTTTTCCATTATCATTATTGCAGCTATGTATTTTGCTCTTCCATATCATAATTTACTTTAGGTGTACCCCAAAACTCCATTCTGGTTTCTCTCTTATTCTCTCTCTACACTACTTGATGACTTCATCAGTACCCTTGAGTTCAATTATATCAATTCAGCTTTAATCTACAGAGCTCCAAATGTATATCTGCAACTATCTTTGGATGTTTCACACTGTAGGAGTTTCAAACTAATTATATATAAAACAGAATTTATTATTTTTCTCCAAACCCTTCTTATTACCATACTTAACCTATTTCTATCAAGGGCACATATATCCTTCCAGTAACCCAAATTTACAACTTTAGCTTTTCCTCCAGTCCTTACTCCCTCTCCCTCTATATAGTCTATCAGTCACTCTATCTACCAACCAATTGCCAATAAAGGAAAGTTGAAAGGCCACTATCCCTGCTTTAGCAGCACCTCCTAGATCATCAGCCTTCTTTCCAGCCTAGTCTCCACAAAAGGCATCCATGGAAGCAATTCTACAAGCTGCCACTGCAGATGCTGCAAGATTACGTCTTCATCAGACTACTGAAAACTAAGAAAAGACAGTTGTCATAGCCAAAGTCCTGGGCACCATCAAATAGCTTAGTGCCAGAAACAAATATGGTTTTATTAATGGCCATGTTATTAAAGAATATTCATAACTGTCTGCTTTCCTGCAGTGCCCTAAGAACCACCAGGATTTTCTTCTCCTTTACAACTGAACTCTCCTATATGTATTGAGTTTCTGTATTAGGATGTGAGCTCCTTAAAAGGCAAAGGCTGTCTTGCTTTTCTGTTTGTTTTGTTCTTTATTCTTTTTGTTTTATTATTCTGTTTGTTGCTCTTTATTCTTTTGCACATAATAAGCATTTTGCTTTTTCATTTATTCATTTTGTACCCATATTATATGGAACTATTGGTATACATATTGTCTCCCCAGTAGAACAGATGCTCTTTTAGGGCAGGAATAGTTTTTTGTCTTTGAATTCTCAGTGCCTACCATAGATTTAGCGCATGTTAGGTCCTAAATAAATGTTTGTTAATTAATTGGCTATGATTTCATTCTGTATCAGTTTATTCAATTCTTATCATGTTTCTACAAGTTCAGAATTGTTTGTAGCACAATAATGTTCTATGATATTCCTATATTACAGTTTGTTCAGCCATTCCCCATTCAAATGGTGTCTACTTTGTTTCCAAATTTTTACTACTACAAAATGTGCTGCTATAAATATTCTAGCAACTCTCTTGTGTTGTAAGCCTGATAATGGCATTATCAAGTCAAAGAGTTGCATTGAATTTCTTGCATAATATCAAATTGTTCTCCAGAATGGTCAGATCAATTCACAGCTTCAGCACTAGCATGCCAGCTTTTCCTCACTGACTGCTCCTACTTAACTTTCTATTTTTTATGTTAACTTGGAGGAAGAAATGTTGCTGCTTCTATGCTACTGAAGAACTTCAAGTTCTTGTCAGTGCCCTTTAAATTTCAACATATTAGATTAAAGAATCATGTCATCTTAGCTACAAATTTGATGAAGATTTGTTATAAAATAAAAATGTTGTAGAATGTATTAGATTTAGTTCTCTAGTCTGAAACTGTGACTCTTTAACTTGGGATTTCACTTATATTGCTTTAAAAATGTATATATAAGCATATCTCATATAATTATATGTCTCTATGCCTCTATGAATGAATGTATAAACTGAGTCCTGCTGATCATAAAGCACCAAAAATAATTATTTCTTCTTGTCAACTTTTCTAGTTTTCACAGTATAACCTGTAATACAACAGAAGAAATGCTGGGAATGTCTGTTTAGTCCCCTCCTAGTGGGGAAAGACTGAGGTCAGAAGAAGGGAAGAGAGAGAAAGCACCAGATTTATCTTTATGCCCCCATGTGACTGAAGCCCTCAGAACCTTTTAGCTTTTCTTCAAAGAGCCTTATGTAAGAGAGCCCCCATATACCTTAAATGAAGCCTATTTGAAAAGGGCCACCCCCTCTATTATCTGGCTATCTCTTCCCTGATGCAAGTTAAGGGTAAATTCACCAAGGCTGAAAAAGAGATAAGTGCACTCTACAGTAGCCTTCCTCCCTTTGCTATCAAATGTAAGTGGTGTTATAATATTGATACGATCAAGACTAATGAGCCATTAATTCTAATTCAAAAAAAAATGAGGTAGCCGAGCATGTTCTTTTCACAATGCATTGATCTGACATGACAGTCTAAAGCAAGATTACATTTCCTCTTGGAGATATGCCTGCTCCTTGTGAGCCATTTAAAAATGTTCCCTATGTGGATGTGCTCTTCTATGTGCCAAAAATAAATCTAATAGAAAGAGACAAATATAATGTCTAAGAAGAAAATATGTCCACTTTTTAATATTTCTCTGACCTTCTTCTCTCTTCCCTCTAGACCCAAAATGTGTCATATAAGTAAAGTTGTTCTGTAAATCAGCTAGGTAAATTTTGTTGAGATGAACCACTGATCTTTAGTGAAAAAGATTGCATCCTTCTATTGAGTTCTATTCTGATGTCTCATTGTGGTATCAAGATTGCCCTGAGTTCTCAAAAATTATGCAAGTAGAGGACAAGCTGCAGCAAGTTAGATGTTACTTTAAAAAGGGATTTTGAGAATGCTCCTTTGGTGATCTCTGTTTTCTGTGGCCCAACATGGCAAAATTCAGAGAGGCTTATGACCATGGTGGCTACAGGATGGTAAATTATTTGATGGCAGCAACTCTCAAAGACCATCTGCTAAAATATAGAGGGGTTATGAACTGTCTCAGTAGGGAGATTCCAGATTTGGGGTGAGAATTGAACAGGAAGTTTGTTTTTTTTTTAAATGGGCAAGTCAGGAGAAGACTATGTTCAAAGTAAAGAAAATCTATCACAAGAATGATTAGATCCATAAAATCAGGTTTGGGAGCTACCACAATGGCCTAGCTTGATCTGAGTCAGAGAAATAATTCTAACAGTAATTTAGTTCAGCTAAGAGAGGAGAGTCAGTAGAAAATATATCTTGGAACAGTAAAACCTTCTAGTATCACTAAACTTCTAAAGTATTTTATTTATCGATGATATAATGGATAAAGGCTTGCATTTGGGGTCAGAAGACTTAGTTGAATTGGATCTCTTGACATTGCATGGATTCAATGTAGTACATGGATTCTCCATTAGTTAACTCTTGCATGATTAGCTCATCTCCTTTTGAATTATACATCTCTGTGATGGCACCTTTTTATCTTTTCTCCTATTCACTTCTTGTATTTTCTGAATATTGGTGTAAAGATCATGCTTCCTTTTCTTTCCCTTTCCTTCCCTTGCTTTCCCTCCATTCCTTCCTTCCATTCCCTTCCCTACCATATATTTTCTGGGAGTCTGTCCTTAGCTGACATGCTGATAAGGATGGTTTAGGTCCAGCAGTAGAAATCTAAAGTTGTAAAATGAACTGAACATTATTCCATTACTAAAGACTGGTGCTAGACATCTGAGGATGATATGGAAATAATTCTATCACATTGCGGTCAACATATTATAGCTAGACCTTATGACCTTAGAAAGAATATTGTCATCTGGGACTTTGAATATTTTTCTGCATCAAATTTCAACATTCTATTTGCCATTTACAAAAGTGAAGTGAAGAGCCAGACAGAAGGAATACCTTGCAAGAATATGTTGCTCAAAATCTTTAGGAAAGAAGCCCAGGAATTGTCAAAGTTGTTCATGTCAGCCAGCATTAGATAATCTTGGCTATTTACATGACAGCAAAGTCCTGGAGTTGTATAATATTCCCAGAATAAATGGAAGAATGCCTCAGGATACCATAATATTTGCAACACTGGTCCTAAAGGGTTATGAGTGCAGGATAGAAGTCAAATCCAGAGACTTTACATTAATAATCAGAAAGGTATAATGCACAATATTCAAAAGACCCATTTTCTAGGAAGTTGAAGATTCCATTTATTTATTTATTTATTTGTTTATTTATTTGTTTGTTTATTTATTTATTTATTTATTTTATTAAAGCTTTTTATTTGTATAATATATGTATGGGTAGTTCCTCAGCATTGATCTTTACAAAGCTTTGCATTACAAATTTTACCCCCAGTCCCCTCCCTTCCCCAAGATGGCAGGAAGTCCATTACATGTTAATAATGATAAAATACTTGACAAGTTGTTGTGCAAGAAAAATCCTGTCTACAAGAAAAAAAATCAGAGAAAGAAAACACACTGTAAGCAAACATCAATAAAGAGCATTAAAATGTTATGTTGTAGTCCACATTTCATATCCCTCTCTCTGGGTGTATATGGCTTTCTTCACTGAACAATTGGAACTGGTTTGAGACATTTCTTTGTTGCAAAGAGCCGTGTCCATCAGAGTTAATCATCATATAGTATTGTTGTTGCCGTGTATAATGATCTCCTAGTTCTGCTCGTTTCACTCAGCATCAGCTCATGCAAGTCTCTCCAGGCCTCTCTGAAATCGTCCTGCTGGTCGTTTCTTACAGAGCAATAATATTCCATAACATTCATATACCATAATTTATTCAGCCACTCTCCAATTGATGGGCATCCCTTCAGTTTCCAGTTTCTAGCCACTACAAAAAGGGCTGCCACAAACATTCTTGCACATGTGGGTCCCTTTCCCTCCTCTAAGATCTCTTTGGGATATAGGCCCAGTAGAAACATTGCTGGGTCAAAGGGTATGCACAGTTTGATAACTTTTTGAGCATAGCTCCAAATTACTCTCCAGAATGGTTAGATCTGTTCACAGTTCCACCAACAATGTATCAGAGTCCCAGTTTTCCCACATCCCCTCCAACATTCATCGTTATCTTTTCCAGTCATTTTAGCCAATCTGACAGGTGTGTAGTGGTACTTCAGAGTTGTCTTAATTTGCATTTCTCTGATCAATAGTGATTTGGAGCACCTTTTCATATGACTAGAAATGGTTTTAATTTCATCATCTGAAAATTGTCTGTTCATATCCTTTGACCACTTATCGATTGAAGAGTGGCTTAAATTCTTATAAATATGAGATAATTCTCTATATATTTTAGAAATGAGGCCTTTATCAGAACCATTAAATGTAAAGATAATTTCCCAATTTGATGCTTCCCTCCTAATCTTGTCTGCATTAGTTTTATTTGTCCAGAAACTTTTTAACTTAACAATCAAAATTATCTATCTGGTGTTCAATTAGGAGTTCCAGATCTTCTTTGGACATAAATTTATTCCATCTCCACAGGTCTGAGAGGTAAAATATACTACGTCCCTCTAATTTGTTTACAATACCACTCTTTATATCAAGGTCATGAACCCATTTAGATCTTATCTTGATATGTGGTGTTAGGTATGGGTCAAGCCCTAATTTCTTCCACACTAGTTTCCAATTTTCCCAGCAGTTTTTGCCAAATAGTGAGTACTTATCCCAAAAGCTAGGGTATTTGGGTTTATCAAACACTAAATTGCTAAAGTTATTGCCTAGATTGTCCTGATATCCTATCCTATGCCATTGATCCACTGCTCTATTTCTCAGCCAGTACCAAATGGTTTTGATGACCGCTGCTTTATAATATAGTTTTAGATCTGGTACAGCAAGGCCACCTTCATCTACCTTTTTTTTCATTAATTCCCTTGAAATTTTTGACTTTTTGTTCTTCCAAATGAACTTTGCTACTATTTTTTCTAGATCTGTAAAAAAATTTCTTGGGAGTTTGATTGGTATGGCACTATATAAGTAGATTAGTTTGGGTAGTATTGTCATTTTTATTATATTTGCTCGGCCTACCCATGAGCACTTAATGTTTTTCCAACTGACTAGGTCTGATTTTGTGTGGAATGTGTTTTGTAGTTTACTTCATATAGTTTCTGACTTTTCCTTGGCAGATAGATTCCCAAATATTTTATCCTATCATCTGTTATTTGGAATGGAATTTCTTTTTGTATCTCTTGCTGCTGAACTTTGTTAGCAATATATAAAAATGCTGATGATTTATGTGGATTGATTTTGAATCCTGCAACTTTGCTAAAGTTGTGAATTGTTTCTAGTAGTTTTGTATATTTTTTATTTTTTTATTAAAGCTTTTTATTTGTATAACATATGTATGGGTAGTTCCCCAGCATTGATCTTTACAAAGCTTTCCATTACAAATTTTACCCCCAGTCCGCTCCCCTCCCCTAGATGGCAGGAAGTCCACTACATGTTAATAATGTTGAAATACTTGACAAATTGTCCAAGAAAAATCCTGTCTTTTTATGTTTCTCTTGTGTTCTGTGTTTGTAGATCAAATTTTTTGTTCAGTTCTGGTCTTTTCAGTAGAAATAGGTGAAATTCTCCTATATCATTGAATGACCATCTTCTTCCCTGGAAGATAATGCTCATTCTAGCTGGGTAACTTATTCTTGGCTGTAATCCAAGTTCCTTTGCCCTTCAGAATATCTGATTCCAGGCCCTTCGATCCTTCAAAGTAGAAGCTGCTAGGTCCTGTGTGATCCTAATTGTAGCTCCCCGATATTTAAATTGTTTCTTTCTGGCTTCTTGTAATATCTTTTCCTTGGTATGATAGTTCTGGAATTTAGCCACGACATTTATTTTTTGAGATTACTATATTTATATATTTGATTGCCTGCTATCTAGGGGAGGGGGTAGAGGGAAGGAGGGGAAAATTTGGAACACAAGGCTATGCAAGGGTCAGTGTTGAAAAATTATCCGTGCATATGTTTTGGAAATAATAAGTTTTAATTAAAAAAAAGAAAATAACTAGAAAAAAGAGAAATTGCTATGTTTACACAATTGAAATTCTTGAATTTGTGGTGTGACAAAGTAAAATGGCAGAATGAGAAAGAGCCCAGACTCCATTGTCAAAGTACTTGGGTTTAAATACCATTTATCACACTATCTTTGTGACCTTGGACACATCTCTTAATCTCACTAGCCTAGGTTCCTTCATCTATAAAAGAAGGGAGTGACAAGATGGCTTCTGAGGTCTCTGCTAATTCTAACTCTTTGATCTTCTAAGTTATCATTCACTGTGGTGAAATGGTGTCACTAAGAATCGGGATCCAAAACCTTCAGGCTAATAGAGGAACACAAATAGAGGTGATAGCTTTTATTAAGGAGAGAGTATGTTGTTTGACTGAACCCAGTCACTGAGACAAATTAATGTAAAAACTAGACATATCTTCTGCATTTAGAAGGAAATGGGATGAAAAAAGACAGTGTATCTAATCAAAAAAGGTCTCTTCAAGCTAGTTACATACGCCCATCTCTCCCCTCTTCTCTCCTCCCCTCTTTTTCTCTTCCCTACTATATACACTATCAGTATTAACTCAATCATATCCAATAAGCATTAATTAAGTGCCTACATGTGCAAGGCACTGTGCTAGGTACTGCAGATACAAGTACTTGCAGGTATAAGACTGGGGGCAACAAGTGACTGTTTTTGAGACATTTCTTCATTTTTCACGCTGTGACTGTGACTGCAATAAAATGTATCCTTATTTTCCTTGCTAGAGAGAAGTTTGCAAAACGTGCCCAAGTTCATCTACCTTCCACCATCAATGACCTTCCTCCAGGCAATCTCCCAAAAGATAATTACTCATTGAGTTGAGCATTTAAAAACTTCATTTAAGTTTGGTATTGCTCTTGGCATTCACTGCTATTTAATGGAAAACCTACTTGTTTGAAAAATTCTAGTTGAGGTTCCATGTTTTGAAAATGTCTCAAATAATGGGAATGCTAGAGATGAGCTCAAGGATAGACTTCAGGAAATTTATATCATTTCAGCACATTCTATGTTCAAGATAAAAAAAGAGACACTTGAAATCAGAACCTCCAGACTCATCTTCATAGTCTATTGTATAAATGGCTTCTGTTATTCATTCCTTCCAACATAAAATTTTGCAATTCATGAATTCGAAAATTTGCAATCCATGCAATAAAAACCAATCCAGACTTTCTGTAGGGTTGAATTTGGACTTAGAGGACCCTTACCTCCATTATTTAGTACCTGTCTCATCTTGGACAAGTCATTCCTTTCTCCAAGCATCAGTCTCTGCCTCTGTAAAATGAGAGGGTGAGATTAAATGACTTCTATGGTCCATTCTAGCTTGAATGTGTGATTCTCTTACTCTCTGATTCTTTCTGATATTATTACCATGTATTTCTTCCACAAAAGCTAAGCACCACTGAGTCACTTCACTATCCACTGGGAAAGGATTTTTAAAGTGTTGGGCTTGCCAATAATAGGATGCTTTTTTGGAATGTCAGACAGTTATTAACTAATGAGGCTGTGATAGTACAATATAATGAACACAAACAGGCTTCCTTACCACTGTGGCTGAGCCATATGGCACTGGTGCATTGCTTCATTGCAAAACAGCAGATGGTATAGAGGCACTGATTGCTTGGAACTCAAGAACAAGATCACCTACAAAAGAAATGATACACAAAGTGACACAATTAACTAAGTGGGATCCCAGATTGGCACATTTTTTGAATCAGGTTGATAGGATCAGCCTAGAAAAAAACAGCTTGAAGAATTCAATTTAATCTAGCAAGTATTTATTAAGCACCTATTATGTAAGGCACTAGGTATACAAAGTCAAAATCAAAATATTCCTTTTCTTCCTTGGGGGAGAAGGGAGGAAGAGAAAGAAAAGTACAAATCAAATAAAGAAGCATTTATTAACCACTTACTAAAGCCAGACATTGTACTAAGTGCTGTGTATGCAAAGAAAGTCAAAAACATAATCCTTGGCTTCAAAGTTACATGTACAGATTAAGAAAATGTAAGATAATATGAGGTAAAACACTAGTAAGAGGAGAAATCCTCAGATTAAATTATTATTTAACCTGAGTATTGAAGAGAAATGCGGTTCCTAGATTCAGAGGTACAGAGGATAAAGTAATTCAAGCATAGGAAATAACTTACATAAAAAAAAGATGGAGACTAGAAAAGGAATGTTGTAGATTAGAAATATTTCAAGAAGCTCATCTGACTGGACTATAAGGTATCTAAGAAGTAAATAATGCACAGTAAGTTGGGAAAGAAAATAGAACCAGATTATGACAGATTTTAGAAGCCAAATTTTATTACCTATTTATTATTTATTTTAATTTATTACCCATTTAACCTAGATATAAATGTGAGCCACTGAAGCTTAACTGATATTAACAAGCCTTTCTCAAATTGTCAATAATATTATCTGTCCACAAAGGATAGCTTATTTAATGAAATTCCATCCTTTCAGAAGATAGTTATCATGTTATCCTAGCAATACTATACATAGATTATTATAATATGTAATATGTTGTTGCTGTTGCTGTTGTTATTGTTGTTCAGCCATTTTAGTGCTGTCCAGTTCTTCCTGATCCCATTCTGGTTTTCTTGGCAAAAATACTGTAATTGCTTACCATTTACTTTTCCAGTTCATTTTGTAGATGAAGAACTGAGACAAACAGTGACTTACTCAGGGTCACATAGCTAATAAGTGTCTAAGGCTAGATTTGAACTCAGAAAGATGAGTCTTCCTGATTCCATGCCCCAATAAATTATATATTATATAATATAATATATAAACTATTTGTATGATTATTAACTAGATTGAATTACTTGAAATTTACTGTGATCTAAAGAGTCTTTAAATTTCATAGAATTGGACATGAGGCCTTGGTCAAGAATTCATAGTGCTTTTTTCAGGATAATTTCTGAGGAAGAACTTCTTGGTCATGGGAAATCTCTTCTCTAAAGAGATAGTCAGTTTAAATTCTTGCAAGAAATCATAGCATTTTAGACGTTTTAGGGAACTTAGGCCATGGTCAACTCCCTCATTTGGACTTTTTAAAAGAAATAAAAAGTAAACTAGAACAAAATCTGCACATGACTCTACCTGCACCCATCATTGTCATTTTTGCTATTAATTAATTTTTATTAGGAATTGTGAAGCTGAAAAAATTTAAGTTCTTGGCTCACTGTTCCTGGAAAAGCCTAAATTAATGTCAGCTGAGATTTCTTGGCATTACCATTTTGATCACCTTTAAAAGTATTCCTCCCAAGGTGATTAATAGAAATATTAAAATGTATCCAAGCCCTCTAGCTTTTATCTTTCAGTGATGCTTCTGTGAAATTACCAGAACCACAAAATAAAAGAAATTCTCTGATCACCACAAATGCTCCCCGTGACTGGAATATTTGCTCTTTTCACTCTGCCTCCTGACTTCCTTCGAATTTCAGCTAAAATCTCATCTTCTACAAGAAGTCTTTCCTCATCCTCCCTAGTGCTAGAATCTTTCCTCTATTGATTATCTCTAATTATCCTGTATATATTTTGTTGCATGATTGTTTGCAAGTTACCTCACCTGTTAAACTTGTTCCTTGAGGATAGTGACTGACTTGCCTTTCTTTGTATCATCAGTAATTAATATAGTGTCTGGCACATAGTGTGCATTTAATAAATACTTACCTACTGATTAACAAATAGTGAAGTGAATTCACCTGTTTTTTTCTCCATCTGCTAAAATGACACAAAAGAGTATTATTATTTTGCTGGTTGAAATATTGTTATATGAGATGTCATATGCTATATGAGTTATATTTCATATAATATATGAGATGTTATATTATATCTATGTATGTATACATACACACACACAGGTGGGGAAGTATATATCTACTGTAGGAGGCTTTTGTTGCTGTTCAGCTGTTCACTTATATCTGACTCTTCATGACTCCATGGACCAATGTTCAGAAGATTTGGGGGGCAAAATTACTGGATTGGTTTGCCATTTTCTCCTCTAATTTTATGCTTGCAAGGGTTAAGTGACACTTAAAGTCATACAGCTAGGAAAAGTATCTGAATTCAGATTTGAATTCTGGGCTTTCTGGCTCCAGGCTAAGTGTTCTATCCACTGTAATATACTATAGTTTTGTTATTCCTTTCAGGTTCCCTATTTTTTAAATCAAAGTCAAAATTATTATTTATTAAACACTCATTATATTAAACTCCAAGGATACAAAAAAAGGCAAAAACAATTCCTGGACATACATTCTAATAGAGGAGACATCAAAGAAAAAAGGACATACATTCTAATAGAAGAGACATCAAAGAAAAAAAATGTACATATAGGATATATTCAGGGGGATTTGGAGGTAATCTCAGAGGTAAGACATTATTGAGGGGGATTAGGAATGGCTTCATACAGAAGGTAATATTTTATCTGAGACTTGGAAGATACCAGAGAAGCCAGAAATCAGAATTGAGAAGGAAGAGAATTCCAGGTATGGGAGTCAATCAGTGAAAATACACTCAGGAGATGGAGTGAAAAGTTTATGGAATTTCAAAAGATCTAGTAACAATGGGAGCCAGTATCTCTATACTGTAGAATATTTGGAGAGCAGTAAAATGTAGGAACACTAGAAGGTAGGAAGGGGCCAATAGTGAAAGGTTTTAAAATGTTAACAGAAGAGTTTATATTTAGTTGTAAATGTAACAAGGAACCACTAGAAAGGATAACTCAATTGGTAGGTGATATGGTCCAATTTGTGCTTTAGGAAGATCATTTTGGCAAATGAAGAGAAAATACCTAATATATACATTATATATATATACATATATACACATAAATGTACATATACAAATATGGGGGGGCTTTAAGAGCCTATTTTATAGATCATGATCAAGAGTTTTTACTTGAACTATCTGAAAAACAGTTCAAAAACCTTGAAGGAAAGCAGTATGATCAAAATAATTCTTGAGGATAATGCCTGCTACAGTGGATTGAATCAGTGAGAAACTAGAGGCAGATGCAGGGGGTGGTGAAGACATTCCTTAAATGATGATGGTGATAATAATGCATGATTAATAGCATATGACTATGTATATTGCAGTACTTTAGAAGAACAAGCGTAAGAGATGGTCCCGGGGAGTCTGAAGCAATGGCTTTTATCTAGCCTTTACAATTTTCCCACCTCAGCTCTTATGAAGCACAATTTGTCTCTCTATCTTTTAGAGAGTACTCTCACAATAGGAGAATATCCTATTTAACAGCCAAAGTTACAAAAAAAACCCAAATAAAAACAAACATAAAAGCCCTATGGACCAAAAATAAATAAACAAAATAAAGAACCCTGCTTTGTAAATGCTATTCTATTTCCAACAATTCATTCTCCTACAATTTTCCTGGAGCACTTTGCTTAAATCTCACCTTTGCCCCAATTGACATGCTATTGTTAGTCTTCATCATTGCACATATCATTTCTTTCCAATTCCTCTCCTACAGCATCTAAGACTATTGCCATTTGTTGTGACTTCCTCCTCTTCCTCTTTTTCTCCCTTCCTCCTTCTATTCTCCCTTGGTTCACCTAAGGAATTGTCTCCTTACATGTGGTTTTGATCACTTATACTTCCCAATATATCTTGGGGCTTGGGGATTTAGATTTTCTCCCCTTCCTTGTATATTTATTTATTTTATAATTTTTTTATTGGGACAATTAACTCATGTAAATTTTCATTCATGATTTCTTGAACTATAACTCTGATAAACCAGGCTTTGAAAAAGCCCTTTGGGATTCAAAGGGAGCTATTTGTCTATGTCTTTAGATGCAAATCACTCTTGTTCTCATTGATTGGCTGATAATAAGTAGCCCAAGACTCACTTGTTCCTTCTGTGGGCTCTTATGGCTCAGAGTGAGTGTAAATAGCAATTATTTCTGTTCTATTCAGAAACTCTCAGGGTTTTCCCCATCCTGATTGATTCTTTTGGGAAGCCAAACTAGGCCAACTTTTACCTGCAAACAAATGCCTTTAATCACTGCATGGGTGTTGACTCAGTCAAAGTAAGACCTGAGAAAGACCTTAGCTTAAAAAGGACAAGATCTCCTACTGCATTAGGGATCATCTCAGGTTGTCCTGACCTGTGTCTTGCCACTAAACTCAAGTGACTTTAAAAGAGAGAGTGAGACTGCTAACTTTGCATAGCACTATTTCACTTAATCCAATTCACTTGCAAATCAAGACATCACCCTCCTGAATTCATTGAGCCTCCTCCAGAACCAAGGACAGCAATCTTTCCCCGTTATGATGTAAAGGCAACTGTCACATGATTTTTCATTTCATTTCATTACCTAATGCCTAACACAATGTTCTGCAATTGTTATTGAAATTCATATTTGTTTTTGAAATCAGTTGAATTCCAGATATAGCTGCCTACCAAAATGCCCAGAAAAACATTTCTGTTGTTCATTTGTAAATTATTTCAAGTTATCATTTGCATTCCTACAATTATCATATCTTTTTTTTTTTTTTTGCTTAGGCAATTGGGGTTAAGTGACTTGCCCAGGGTCACACAGCTAGGGAATGTTAAGTGTCTGAGACCAGATTTGAACTCACGTCTTCCTGAGTTCAGGGCTGGTGCTCTATCCACTGCGCCACCTAGCTGCCCCTTATCATACCTTTCTTTATAAGTTGCAGGTATGGATTATTCTGTACTAGTATAAGATTTATCTCTAAAATCCCATAATACTGAAATTTTCTCAATCAAATTAGAAGACATTTATTTTTAAAAGGGGAATTTGAAATATATGACTCTTATGGTCCCTTCCATTCAAAATATTTGATACTGAAGTTGGTTATTGTGTGACATATTTTTTTAACATCTCCTCATCCTCAAGGAAAGTATACAAGACACTCTGATAGAAGGTTATTAATGTCTATAAAGGACGACAGAGCTTGGTACAGAGTAGGTTACTCAGTAAATTATCTATTTATCTATCTTTGTGATTATAATCTATTATCTATGTTTATACTATTTATCTGTTATTGTCTATTATCTTTTTTTGCTATTTATCTGTTACTCTTTATTATTTATCTATTTATCCATATATTATCTATTATATCTATTTATCATATGTTCTCTATTTTTCTATCTATCCATCTGTTATTTATCTATTATCTATTCATCATCTCTCATTTATTTTATTATTGTTATTTATCTATTCATTATTGTTGTCTATTTATTTTCTATCTATTCATATCTATTACCTATATTATTTAACCATTTAAAATATATTACATATTATTTATTTATTTATTTACCTATTATCTATTTATACATCCATATGAATTAAATTACTGATCTTTGAAGAGGTATACTAAGTCAGTTTCATAATTTATTCAAGATAATCAATCTACAGTTTTAGTAAGCTTATATTATATTAATAGTAAGGAACTATATTATTCAAGACTCCAACATATCCATAACTACAATTATATCAAATATATCTTCAGATATACCAGTATCACTAGATGGTTACTTGTTGGCCTTGCCTCACAGTAAAAGAATATATTTTAAATTCTTGTGTTCCAGATGCTAACAACTGTGGTCAGTGTTTTTAATAATTAATATTTATACAATGAATGCAATGTGATAGATAAAACTGAAAAGAGGGAAATACCACAGAACTCACCTTCTTAAAGCCTTGTGATCTAATGAAATGAAGAAAAACTGCAAATAGATTTGTTTTCACTTTTTTCCTTTAATTCAACTTTCAATGGCCCAAAGCCAAGTCTATACAAGTTCCTGACAGACCCAAGAGAACTAGGCCCTGGCAAAAGAGAATAACAAAATTAGATATCTAAGGAGATAGATGCTTTGCTGCACAACTTGGAAAAGTCTGAAAGGACCTGCTGCACACCAAATGTTAGTGAGTTAAAACAAAAGTAGCAGAGTTAAACGGGAGTACTATGATTATTTCAAATTTTTAATTCCTTCTCACCTCAGAGAAATTTATTTTTTATCACCCATTCTCCTTTTACATTATTTTAAATTCTAATTCATCCATAAGGTTGCAGATATAGGGCAGTAAGGGGGAAATCAGTCCTCTTATCATACAGATATGGAAAATAAATCCTAGCATGGTCAAATGATGGGCCCAAAGTCACAGAGGCAAAAAGCATCAGGTGGTGTCAGGTGGAAAATTCCATTTTGACAAGGTGACAGAAGGAATGACACAACGGGATCTCCTCAATGAATAAAGGAATTTTCTTATAGTATCTGACCACTCAATCAACAAGTATTAATTATCTGCTTATAAGGCACTGTTATAGGCACTGAAGATAAAAATATACTCTTGTTATTATTTAAGACAGAGTGGTATTTCCCCCCTCCCCGACTAGATTAAAAACTCCTAAAGCTCAGGGACATAATCTTTTACTTCTTTTAGTAAAATGGTCTTCACATAGCCCATAGTCAATAAATTTTGTTGCTTGATATATTAAAGATTTCATAAAATAATTTAAGCCCTTTCCCATTTGAGATAACTTTTTCAGACATAATAAAGTTGCAACAGTAACTTATACAAGTTCTCCTTCATGTACAGAACTTGAAGCTATTTCCAATTTAATTTTTTTAAATAGGGAAATAGGAAATACAATTTCTTTTCACTTATTCCCTAATCTCCCCATCCTATTTCCCTATTTAAAAAAACCATCAACCACAGCCCCTTATTTAGCTTATAGAAGTTCTTTGGTTTTGTTTTTGTGAGGTTTTTTTTATTGAAAATAAAACATTTGGGAATTAAATATGATATTTTGGTACTTCTTCAACCAAGTCTTCATTTATTCCAAGTCACTACACACTGCTCAGAACAAATAACATTTTTCAAAGACTGTCAAGTTGCACACCCCAGTGTTCATCAGACCTAATTAATTTTTGCATTATTATTTTTTAAATATTTCATTGTACTTTCAATATAAATTGATACAATAAACACCAAGCAAGAACACAGCATTTTGCATTATTATTTTATCAGGTCTCACATTTTGGCACTAAATAATGAGATAAATCAGCTAGAAAACAGCAGGAAAATACCAATAAAGACAAATACCATTATCTTAACTTTCTCACGTTGTGCTTTTCTATAAGATCTCCAGTTAGAAGTATTTGTAGGGGGCTGAGTAGGAAACATGGTAGGGGGGAGTAGAGGAAAGAAAAAGACTATTCAAAATGAATTCTGCAATAAATATTTAAATTGTGATGTTGTTCATACTAGATAAAAATATAGCAAAAAGAAAATACAATTCTTCTCTCCACAGTGATATAAAGATAAACAATAATAATAGTAATGATGTATAGCAAAATGCATAGAAGAATAAAATTGATGAAAAATCAGCAAGTAATGAGTTGCACAAGGAAGGAATGTTATTATATGAAATATCTATAAGCATAAGAATCTTAGAACTACTGGAAGTTTATACATATGTATGCATAATGTATACACACATGTACATATACATATATGCATATGCATTATGTGTATTTATATGTATAAATGTATAGATTTATATATATACCTCTAGGCATATAAATATATGTATGTATGCATATGTACATTCACACACAAATATATATATGCACACACATATATAGAAAAGTATGGATTAATAAATATTTGGGCACACACATATGTTTATATATATATACACACATATATATGCATACACAAATATATATACCCAAATATACTTATTCACATATATTTATGTGAATATATGAATGCATATATTTGGATGCATATGCACACATATAAAGATACCTGTTATGAATATATATATATGTGTGTGTAGATATAATGTAGATTGTCATTAATGTACATAATGAACATTATTCATTATCATATCATACGTATATATACCAACTATATTTATTTATATGTATTCACATTCATTCACATATATTCATATAAATCTATGTGTATATAAATCAAAATAAATTCATTCACATATATTTATGCATGTATATTATATGTAACTAAATATATATTTATTCACATATATTTTAGATAATATTCATTGCTTTGCAAATTCTTACACTTGAAACACAAATGTCTATTTTGAAGTTACAGAAAAACTCACTAAATAATAAGTTCCAATAACAATTTCATAGGGAATATATTTCTCTTTAACAGACATAATTGAGAGGTAACATCACTGAGTCCCAATAAAGCTTCTTTTTCTACCTTGCAAAAAAAAAGTCTCTCTGACACAGCTAAATCCAGGCACAGTCTTATACAGTAAGGTTTTCTATTAAATTTATGCTGATACTTTAAGAAAATTCTATTTAGTCTTATGATTTTTCCAGGAGAAATTCTCTCAGGAGAGAATTAATTCTCTTTCTTTAAAGTCCATTCCATGATTCTTTTATTTCCTAAATATTCTATTTATAGCAGTGGTTTATAAGTGTGGTCCCAAGAATCCTGGGGGTTCGAAATCCTTGCAAAAGATCTACAAATTCAAAATTAGTTTTTATTTCTAATATAGTAAATGCCTATAAATATAATCCATATGAACTCTTTGGACAGATCCTCAATAATTTTTAATAGTATAAAGACATTAAGAACAAAAGTTTGAGAACCACTAATTTGTAGCATTATCAGGGCTGGCCAATAAGGATTCAGTGCTTAGGAACATACTCATTTAGTGAGCCTGCTTCTTCACATGGTTAATAAAATGTAAATTAATAATAACAATATTTTATGATATAAAAGACCTGCTTTTTCCTTAGAGAACATGCGGGTATTTTGGGGTTATTTCTCAGTCTACTAATCACATGGTGAAGAAACAGCCTTTTGATTAGCTGAGTCAGAGCTAATATGCATTCAAAAGGCATTAACCTACATTCCTGCTAGCTACATTCTAGTGAGGAGGCACATTGCAAGCCTCCCAATGGAAAGAGAATGCCATATTCTCCCTACCCAGATTGAAATGCAACCATGAGCACATGGTCCTGCTGTTGTTTCTCTGTGTACTGCATCAATTCTTTCCTGATTTACATGAAGTTCTAAAAATTGAATAGACAAGGCTGTAACCTTATGAGAAAGCTGGTAGAGGTCCAATGGCAGGAATACATCTTGGTGACTGCAAATAGCCCAGACTTGATGTGGGACAAAGGCAGGCTTGCCAAAAACACTTGCTCTGAATTCCTCCTTGAAAATTTTAATATAACAATGGGAAAAATAACTGTTTTTTTTTTAAATTTTATAAATAACTAGGAGGAATAATAAGAGATTAAAAGACATAAAATGTTTTCCATACTTATTAGTGATATAAAAAAACCCTTGACTTGGTAGAACAAAATGCATCCTTGAAGGCTCTATTCAAGCATGGTAGTTCCAATGCATTAAATATAGGCATTGAAATCTATGGCAAATACACCAGGGAAGTAAATTTGTTCATGTTGGAGGAGGTAATGTTAGAGAGGAATTTGTTCATCTTGGAGATAAGTGGACTTTAAATTGAAGAAGTCAGTCATGATGTGGCAGCTAAAAAAAATTAATATCATCTGAAGCTGCATTAAAAAATAATCCCACTGCATTTCCTCCTAGTCAGACAGCATCTGAAGTACTGTGTTCAATCCTGAATGCTTCACTTTAGGAATAACATTACAAACACAGAGGAGATTCAGAGGATAATAAAAGACAATAAGTCTATTTCATAAGAAAATTAGTTGAAAACTGGGGACATGATAGCTGCCTTCATGTTTGTCAAAAAAAAAAAAAAAGACTGTCACATACAAGAAGAATTCAATTTGGTCTGTTTGGCCTCAGAAGGAAGAATTAGGAACAATGACTGAAAGTTATAGAGAGTCAAATTTAGGTTTGATATCAGAAAAAAACTTACTAGTAATTAGCATGTTTGAAAGTAGAATATGCTACCCTGAGAGATGGTGGGTTGAAAGACATCAAAAAGAGATCAGATGACCATAGATAGATGATAAATAGATAGATGAAATAGAGCATTTATTAAGCACTATGTGCCAGGAACTGTAACCAGCCCAATGCATTTAATGCAAGAAAGCAAAGTATCCTCTGCCATCAGGATGCCCACATTTGGAAGATAACATATGAAAAGGCTTGGCAGAACCGTGTGTTGATGGTTGAGACGTTCTAAGCAAGGCAAGATGAAAGCTGGATCATGAGAATCACAGGGGCATAGTCTAGGGCTGAGAGGAGAAAGGGGGAGTAAGATTAAGTGATGGCCAGAGTGTAGGCAACATGGCATGGAGAAGGTGGGGAACCAGATCAAGGATTTCATTTTAGAGTTTGTATCTGAATTTCTACCACTGTACTTGGTGTTAAGTAGCTCAATAATTGCTTATTGATAAGTCTTTTAGTCCAAATTAAAGGACTACCAGTTGATAGCAAGGTTTTCCAATACTATTTTCCCAATTACATCAAACCCCATTGTGTATATATATACATATGTGTATATATGTATATATATGCATATGTATGCATATTGTGTGTGTATGTACTCTGATCAGGCATTTTAAATGAACAATTAGGTTGAGTCTTGAATAGAATAGAAAAAAAGGAAGTCAGGATGGATCCTACTAAGGAAACCATATACAATTTTAGTGATTTCAAACTGCTGAATTTCACAACGCCCATATTTCAAAATATAAATATTTTCCCATTCATTCTATGGAGTTGCAAATCATGAAACATCTTGATGTCTGAAGAATCAAAATTTCAGGTAAATTAAGGTATAAAAGAAAGATTCATGATGGGTGAACACATTATTAGCCAAGATATGTGTAAGTAGTGATTTAAAGAATGTCAAATATATATGTTTGGAAAAACAGATGGGAATAGCATGTGCTAAGAACAAAGTGCTATACTGGCATCTTCACAATATTATTAAAGCCATTGGAAAGCCTCCAGCATGTTGGATAGATTCTCTTTGGAGATTTATAGTAAAACATGGACAAAAACTGAAAATGATCAGAAGGTATGGTGGGTTTACAATCTTATAGATTGTAAATTTAAAAAAGAATAAAGGAAGCCCCACATCAATAGTAATATCATAGATCCATAGTTAAAATGAAGTTTTCTTACCATAGCCCTCTACACAATAATAAGTTCTGTAAAGATAGAGCTGTTGTATTGCTTAAACTCAGAACCTTCCTCAGATTTGCATCTAGCAAATTTTGCATCTAGTGGAGCTATGGACACATTGTTTAATACAAGTTTATTTTATTAAGTTGAATTGATAATGGTAAAATGTTTCACTGAAACCCTATTTTGTTCCATTTAGTAAATATTTATTAAGCACCTACTATGTTTAAGACAGTGTGCTAGATATGGGGCACAGAAAGATAAAAATGACAGTGTATCTGTCCTCATTCTACCCTGATACCTCAACACAGTAAATTGATGAACATGGCTTGATCAAAATCATTGGCAGAAGTAGTATGGCAGAATGGAAAGGATAAGTGATTTAGAGTCAAGAATCTTGGGTTCTAATCTATTCTCAGCTACTTCTTAGATATAGGAAAGTTGTTTAACCTTTCTTAATTCCATTTACTTATCTGCAAAAGGGCAGTGATGATTTCTTGTACTTTCTAATTCACAAGATTATAAAGAAAGCTATGAAAATCTCAAAGTGCTAAATAAATATAAATTGTTGCCAGAATGTATACCAACCAGCTCTCTAAGCTTGAATCTGCATTACATATATTCTTCATAACTTTTAAACTTTTATAACTTTTTTCATAACTGTAACTTTTTTAAGTCTAGATAATCAACAAAATAAAAAATCAAGCTCTGATTTGTAGCATTTACCAATTTCCAAGGTATAAATGTTCACAATGAAAACTGAACAACTTGCTCTGCAGAGCCAATTGGAGCTACTATACACCTAGTTGTTGTTTTTATTATTAGAGAGGCTTATTGATTGGAGAAATACAAATTAAATCAATTCTGAAGTACTACCACATATCTATTAGTTTGGCTGATAAAACAGAAAAGGAAAATGACAATTGTTGAAGGGGATTTGGAAAAAATGAGAAATTAATGCATTGTTGGTAGAGTTGTGAACTGATTGAACCATTCTGTAGAGTAATTTGGAACTGTGCTCCAAAAGGCTACAGAATCACACATACCCTTTAACCTACCAATACTACTACTAGGCCTGTATTCTAAAAGACAACAAAAAATGAAAAGAATAAATGAAAAGATTTTACATGTACAAAAAATATTTATAGCAGCTCTTGGGGGTGCCAATCAATTGTGGAATGGATGAATAAATTGTGGTATGTGATAATGATGGAATACTATTTTGCTTTAAGGAATGGTAGTAGAATGCTATCAGAAAAACCTGGTAAAAGGCTCTGAGTATTTGTCATCCAAAGATCAATCTAATTAGGTTCAAAGTTACTAAAACTTTGGCCATAGCACTTTCTGATTTAAATATATGAAGGCTTTAAAGATGTTTTGATTTGCATTGATGAAAAGAATACCTACATTGATGAAATCACAGATAATGGAAGTATTTAAGCTGAAACACCTAAAAACGCAATCTTACTAGAGCTGATATTTCATATTTAACCCAAAGATTGGTTGACAATTGAAATTTCTACTGCCTGGTTCACAAAATCTGCTACATTGATGAAATAGTGCAACAATTGAATATAACACAAAGGTTGCACTTCTATAGTGCATTGTGGAACTAATAAACAAATACCCAAAAAATGAGCAACAAACATGTAATTTAGTGTTATTGTCAATCCTCACCCTATACTAAGAAAGGCTTTATGGCTCCATTGCCTATTTGGAGACTCTTGAGAAGGTACAAATACCAGGATAAAAAACTGATCTATAACTGTTGGCTAACCTAAGTAGGATCATTATTCCAATTTTACCCTTATTAGTTTTTGTCATCCTATCAAAGATTTTATTATGGGTAATATAGACAAAAAGAATCCCTTAAAAATAAACCATACAGAAAGAAACTTGTAAATACAACAATGTTAAAAAAATGTTAATGGCCCACTTTCCCCAAAAGTTAAACAAATAATAATACAAAAATCATAAAATCTGGGTGCACAAATAGCAAAGCCAATGAACAGAGCTCTGAAAGTTGGTTATGTCAAAGCAATTCCACATGAAAAATTAGAAGACTTATTAGGAAATTGGAAGGTAGCTCATCAATCACAAATAAATTGTTCATGCTTCAGTTGAGGTAGGAGGGTCATTGATCTTTGGGAACAAGAAGGCAGCAGCTGATGTCAATAGACCAGATGAGGTCAACGTTCTTTCTGTCAGGCTGTGACTAAGCATCGTTCTTTGGTACCTACAATTTGCCTGGTATGGGGAACTCCAGTGGAGGGAATTCTCTCTATCAATACAAGTTGGCACTGGCTCTCCAACCTACTTTTAAAAACTTGCCTGGGGGCAACAAGAGATCATGTGTTTAACCCGGGATCACATAGTCATTATGGGTTGAAAGTAGGATTCAGGGGCAGCTAGATGCACAGTGGATAGAGCACCAGCCCTGAAGTCAGGAGGACCTGAGTTCAAATCTGGTCTCAGACACTTAACACTGCCTGGCTGTGTGACCCTGGGCAAGTCACTTAACCCCTATTGCCTCAGCAAAAAAAAAAAGAAGAAGAAGAAGAAGAAGAAGAAGAAGAAGAAGAAGAAGAAAGAAAGAAAGTAGGATTCAGACTCAGGTCTTACTGATTTAAGACTGGCTCTCTACCCACTATGCCAGAATCTTAAGAAAAAAAAAAGTTAAGGGAACCAGAAACTTCTGGGCATGAAGTCAAACTTAACCTATTTTTTCTGGAATTATAGACAATGCATATGTGTAATCAAAAGACAAAGAGAAAAAGAGCCAGGGAAGATCTACTTAGGAAAGTATGATTCTGGAAAGTTAGTGTTCCTGGATGAGCTGCTTTGTTTGTTTGTGGTGTATATGTTCTTGGAAACATCTTGTATATGAGGCTAGACTGCAAGCTTTCCCAGGTCTTGAGCATAGGGAGCTAGAATATGACACCAGGAAAGTGATAACCATAGCCTTATCCCTGCCTTCTAAAGCCATTCCTCATTGTGTTTAATGTAATTAAGTCAATCAAAGTCCATGCAACATTGCAGCCAAAAACACTGACTACAAATGTCTATATGTACATGGAAGGAGTCTCATGAAATAAACACTAGCAACAGTGTAAATTCCTTATACCATGCTGTCAATATTACATGAATTCAATGATAGCACGGGTCAAATCATGCCTCCTAAAACATAACTATAGGCAAGATAAACCCAATATTTTAGCAGTTATTGGAGGCACTTAAGAAATGTCATTTGATTAAGATGAATGTAGTCAGCTCCTAAACCACTATTCCATTGTATTATGAGGAAGTACAAATCAATCCAGTATTTAAAAAAAAAGAAAAAAAAACTTATCTTTTGACTCTTCTCCAGAAATAGAGATAATTCAGTGAAATTATGAAGGAGACAGTTGGTACTTTATGCTCTTAGTTGGTTAGGCATGGTATTCAGGGCTGTTTTATTTTTTGGCTAGCACATCCTGGCTCATATAACCAGGAATGCTGTGAACCATAAAATCCATCTTCAATTCTATCTATGAGCACTATCCCAAATTCAATTGGCTTTAAAAACTACCAACTGAATGTGTCTCTGCACGGTGAATTTTTGGGCTAGGGAAGAGGCTTGTGAAACTTAAAAGATCAGTACCTTAACATTCAGTCACTACATTGTAAATCTGAAGGTCCAAGGTTTATGTCTCTGTTTAGGTGTTCTTATTTATTTCTTCTGCCCTAGAACAATGTCCTATACATTTTTATTTGGACTGGATGTGTAATAAGGAACTCCTGGTGAGGAAATTACCTCTCCCAGTATAAAATAACACCTTCTATCCAATGGGACATTAAAAGAGTAGGTGGCTTGACAAGGATCACAAGTCAGTATGTGTCAAACTTAAATCCACGTCTTGGACTTCAAGGCAGCATAATATAATAGGCCAAAAGCTGGTCAGCTCGCTCTATATTATGCCATGCTCCCTCACCTGTCTTATACACAATAAATGATGGTAGTTGATGATGCTGACAATCTCTTACTTCCTAGGAAAAGAAAACTCGAGTTCCTAGATGTACAAAACTCAGTTACCAATAGTAGTTCAAAACTGTGAAATCTTGAAATAGAAAATAACAAAATGTTGAAAGTAGAATCTGAACTCTGTTGTCTTGAAGAACAATTGGAATAAGAAGTTAAAATTCAAACTATTCTATTGTCTATTAAATGTGGTAGAAAAAAAGGAAATAGCAGACAAGACTACACAGAATGACAAAAATATTGACTTTATTAGCACTTCAGAGTTTTCAAAGCATTTAATATGTATTATCATAGCTAACCCAAATACACAATACGGTGGAAATTGCTGTGACTCAAAAAGGTTTTGTGATTTAGCCATAGCTCTTAAGAGTCAGAAGTAAGATTCTAATCCTAGTCTGCTGACTCTGAGTTCCATCCTATTTCCACTATGCTATGATTTTATTTATTCATAGAAAAAATGTTACAATGAGATAATATGGATATAAGGAAGTCAGTTAGCAAGATTAATTTTCATCATTTATAAAACTCACTTAGGTTTAATGAGCATTATTACATGCCTTCATCACCATGTCTGAATATATAGTACTCATATTTTCTGCAATATACAATTGTTTCATGTCCATGAAATTAAGTATTTTGCAGTTCATCTAGCAATTTACTATCTTTCACATAAAAGAACCAAACATCTACAAAGAAGCTTTTGGCCCTTTTCCATGTTTATAGGTCTAAACACATTTCTAGTTATTACTTTGACTTTATAAGAGTAGTTTGCCTATTGTTTTCACAATTTCATTAGTTTTTTTCCCCTAGGTTATTTTGGTATCCTTTTATTTTACATTGGTATGCATACTATATTTTGATACTTCAATGGGATTTATGATTTCATAGATGTGGGTACTTCCTCCTTTTAAGTGAGTCAATAAGTTAACAAGTATATATTAAATACCTACGACTAAGCCTTATCATCTTGTGCTTTTTTGTCACTATTTTTCCACAAATCCTGAAGATTTGTGGAACTCAAAGGGTTGAAAGTCTGTCTTTTGAGTCTTGTAATACTTTGTTGATACAAATGCAAATGCTTTGGTTACAAAAGCAATTTATGTCTTCTTCAGGATGTCTATACAAAAATAAATTCTCAATAGTTCTAAAGAAAAGATTGATCTTTGGCAAAAGGAAATTCAGTTGCAGGATCATAGATTTAGAACTGGAAGGGATTTTACAAATTGTTGAATACTCCTACCTACTTTTACATTTAAAGATACCGAAGCCCAGAGAAGTTAAATACTTGTCCAAAAACACACAGGTGATAAGCAGTCGAGACCAATAAATCAACCAGTACTTCTTAATTTCTTGTTATCTGCTATACATTGTTCTAGACTCCAAGAATAGAAAGATAAAAATGGAAATTCCTGTCTTCAAGAAGCTTACATTTTGTCAGGAGAGTACTGAGTACAGAAAATATAATAAATTCAAGGATTATGCAAATGAAAGTCACAGCATGGTAGCAGAAATAATTTAATTAAAGCAATAGAAAAATAAATGAAGGGGAATTGATGCTTCCAACATCAGGGACAGGCTCTCATAATATCTCTAAAAAATGAGGCAGGAAGCCCAATAAGGAAGCTATCATTGTAGTCTGAATAATGGGTGATAGGAACTGAATTATGGTGATGGCTAAATGAGAAATGATGAAGGGTCAGATACAAAAAAAAATGCTACAGAAGTATAAATGACAAGAGTTGACAATGATTGATTATAAGGGGTGAAGAAGAATGAAAAATACAAAAAGAGGAATGGCATTGGGGTTGGAAAGAAAGACCATGAGTTCATTTGGAGTTTAATATATTAAATATTGTGAGCTCTCTGACACCAAATCTCTCATTCTTTCATTAGACTTGTGGAGCAATAAAGTCCAAATAGGCAGTATTTGAACAAAACATACATATGACTGGCTACCTCAATGGTCTTAGCCACCAATTTATAAATCATATGTGCACAAACGCATAAGAATATATAATTTGCATCATTTATTCATTTGACTTGTATATGTATGTGAATGTAGGGTTACTAATCTTTTTTTCCGATGTCTTTTGAATGATCATGAATCACATTAAGTAGTTGAGGTCCTGTAGCTTTCTAACTGATGCAATCAGCACATCTGCAATCATCTGCAAGCAAGAGTATTTAAAGAAATATCTGTGGCTGCTAGTTGGCACAGTGGATAGAGCACCAGCCCTGAAGTCAGGAGGACCTGAGTTCAAATCTGGTCTCAGACACTTAACATTGCCTAGCTGTGTGACCCTGGGCAAGTCACTTAACCCCAATTGCCTCAGCAAAGAAAAGAAATATCTACAGGGAATTCTGGTTCCATTTTGATTTTTCTATAAGACATCCTCAATGACATTGAAGAGTATCTTTTGTGATCATATGTTTATGTATTTTGTGCCTTATTTAATATTTAATCAATTGCTAAACATTTATTAAGAGCTTCCTAAGAGCTAGTTACTATGCTAAGTGTTTGGGATAAAAAAAAAATTAAAACATACTTAAAAAGTGCTTGCTTTTAAGGAGTTTACATTCTAATGCATATGTCAATGTGTAAATTAAAAGGTACCTACTAGATGCTTTGATAGTAGAAAAAGATAACCTTAAAAGTAAAGGTGTGGGTGACTGAGAAGGGGGTGAGGGAGGCCAGGAAATACCTCCTGAAGAAGACATTTTACTAAGTCTTGAAGGATTGATAGGTAATATTGAGAGAGCATTACTGAACTAAACTCTATTACTATATATATCAAATAATCTTTTTTTGACAACATCCACTTCTGAGACATCTTTTTGGGGGAGAGACTTTTGAGACAATATTTTGCTCTGCTGGGTTAATTTTGGCAAAAGGGTGAATTTAGAAATTATAAACAATGTAATCTAGTATTCTGTGAAGATATGACTTGCTACTGAAAATCATGGTGCAAAACCTTGCCTCATCCTTTTTGATAATTTCATTAGATATTCCCTTGAAATTTAGATAAGCCATTCTCATTCTATTGAACTGAGAAAATAAGCAAATGGTCCAAGAATTGCTTGTGTGTTCTCAGCCACTTTAAAAAAAATTAATTTTATTTAACAACTTTCTACTTAGTCCTATTTGCAAAGAAATGTATTTGTGTCAGGAGATAGAAAGGAAAAAAAATGAATCAATCCCTACTTTCAAGGAGTTTGCATTCTATTTGTGGAATATGTGTATATATATGTGCATATATATATATATGTAAGTATGAGGTTATTTGAAAATAGAAGGAACACTGACAACTAGGGAAATCGAGGAGTCTTCACTGAGAATGGTATCTGAGTTTAGCTTTGAAAGAAAATAAGGATCCAGAGAGGTGAGGATAAGAAAAGAATATATTTTAGGCACAGAAGATAGCTTATATTCCTGTTCAAATTTTGCTTTCTTTGAGACAACTTTAAAATGAAACATAAACATTTAAAAAAATATTACCTATAGCATGAACTTAATTACTCTCTATGTATTTACTATTTTTTTTTAACTAAAAAAGGCCTTACTAATTTTTCTGACTTCATTTCCCAAGTATAATTTCTAATTCCTTATATAAAATATCAAATAATGAGATGTTCGAGTATAAATGTGTGGTAATGCTACTGTCATTGATGATAAGAAAAGGTCATTATGAAAATGTCTGCAAATATGCTTTATTTCATTTCCATTTGTATTCTTCCAGTTTCATTTATCAATGTTCATGAGATAATCTGATTTACCTGGGTCCTGGTATCAAAATATCATAGACTCGTGGCTAAAAAGGAACTTAGAAGCTTATAGGTGAGGAAACTGAGACCTAGTAATGTTTTGTAAGGTCACAACAATGATATGCCAAACTTGCAAATCTGTCATTTTCTCTGCTGAGTGACTGCAAATATTTCCATCACCCTCTAAATTCACTATCCAGCAGCAGAACTCTGTAGTTAAGACATTGTGTTTTATCCTCTATTACAGATATTGGTAGATATATTGAGTCCATCTTTGTGGTAGTACTGTATAAGTACTTCAAATCAAGATGACCAAGTACCCCATGAAATGACAGGTTTTTTGCTCCCCAAAACATATAAAGAAATCAATTTCGCAATAGCTTTGTTCACTTTTCCCAGGAGAACTTATGAGCTGTCTTTCCAATTTGCAACAAATTCTTTATATCTCCTGGTTTAATTTCTAACCTATCTATATTAGCTGCAGATTTTGCATATAACTTTGCTGAAGAGAATGTTGCTTAAAATACTTGGTAACTGTTTCCTGAAATTTTCTAAAGTCTAGAGAGATGACCAAATAAAATGGGATATGTTGAATTTTCCAAAGATTTCATGATATGCAAAAGTAGTCTTAGACAAACTAAAGATTTTATTCTAATTTACTTAGAGATCAATTATAATGTTGTTCTTGACAAAGATGTGAATGAAAAGAATTAAAGGTAGATTAAAAATGTAATAAGATTCTCTGCTAGGCATACTAAGAGTCAAAAAAGATGTTAAAGGACAATTCAAATCAGTTCAATATTTTTAAATACCTTTTATTTGCAGGTCATTGTATTAGGATTGGGACACAAAATTCAAATGAGACATGAACATTGCCTCCATGTAGCTGATAACTGAGTAAAGGGATGGCACAGGCACAAATAACTATTACAAAAATATATGATAATACAATAGAGAGAGGGAAAGTGCTAAATAAAGGGAAATTATCAAG
The DNA here is from genome assembly GCA_023553655.1 of Myrmecobius fasciatus. Taxonomy (NCBI): domain Eukaryota; kingdom Metazoa; phylum Chordata; class Mammalia; order Dasyuromorphia; family Myrmecobiidae; genus Myrmecobius; species Myrmecobius fasciatus. Next base: position 13,908 of record JAJPUD010001534.1, on the reverse strand, counting down.
GAGAAAAGATCATTGCCAACTTTGGCAGTTTTGGCAGAGATTTTAATCCAAGTTGGTAAATTCGATCTCATTGAAATTTCCTGAGTAGAGATCCATGTGTATATATGTATATATACCTACATATATATATATATGTATGTGTGTGAACATATAACTATATACACTTAGATATATAACTTAATTATCACATTTGTAAATGACATAGAGTTGTGGTAGGTAGCTAAAATGATAGATACAAAAAAATATGATAAGTTTGAGTACCAAAATGAATTTAACATGTAAAAATTTTAAAGTCTTGCACTAGGATTTAAAAATCAATTGCAGAAATCTAAGCTGAGGGAGGCATTGCTAGAGAGCATTTTATGTGAAATCAATACAAGGATAGTAACAAACTACAATTTCAAGTTGTCATTAGCCAAAAACAAACAAACAAACAAACAAACAAAAAAAAAACACGAGCAATTAGATGGAACGGTGGCTAGAGTATTGGACTTAGATTCCAGTTTTGACCTAAATTGAAATCCTTTCTCTCAGATATTTACTAGCTATGTAGTCCTGAGCAAAGCAAATTTAATTTCTCTCAGTCTCTATTTATTTGTAAAAATGAAAATAACTATAGAAGGTATCTGTATGACAAACCTTACAGGGCCAATTATTAGATTTTTCTTGTGGTTGTTAATCATCATTATATGACATAAAGTCATATAATGTGCTAGAATACTAGGCCAAAAGTCAAGAAGACTAGTCTTTCTGAGTTCAAATCCACCCTAAAATACTTAGTAGCTGTGACCTTAAATAAGTCACTTAATCCTTTTTGCCTCAATTTCTTCATCTGTAAAATGAACTGGAAAAGGAAATGGCAAGCCACTCCAATATCTCTGCCAAGAAAATGGCAAATGGAGTCATGAAGAGTTAGATATGGCTGAAAAACAACAAATGAAAAACAAAAACTTCATGAATTAAGAATTTCTGGGACACCTGACTTCTATTAGTTGTTATATAGTATATTCTACTAATTTTTAATACTTCTTTGGACTGGATAAAAAAGTGAGAGTGATTTGAGAATGATGAGAAACAGAACTAAAACAACTATGAATAGTTGTCAACTTTCTTTCTCCTTCCACACATTAATAAATGACAACTATATTTCCATAAAAATAATTAAAACTACTATTTATGCTGAAAATCATTTATTCCTAGCATTTTACAACATAGAAAGAAAAAATTTTGTTCAAATCTATAAGATAGATTCTAGTCTTTTATTTCTCAAGGCTTCTTTTTTTTTCTTTCTGTGTATAGTTCCTTACATGTCATGCTAGCTGATATGTCCTACATTATTTCATAATCTGGCATTTCATAATATTATCATTCTCTTTAGACCAAAATTCTCTATGAAACTGATTCATATTGAACCCAGGTCAAGGAATTTAGTTACTGCCACGTAGGGAGGACTTCACTGGAAAAAAGTTTTGCCAGTAAAGTAGCTTCAGGGGCTGTATCTTGAAGAAAAATGTAAATTAAATTAGTAAATTAAATAAGGTCTTAAATAAGGCTCATGGAATATCTCAATGAAAATTGTAGTCTGTGTGTGTAATTAAAACTTTTTTTTAGATCTACATCTTAGGGTTTCTAATGTAACAAAAGTTATTTGAATTAATATGGAGAGAATGGTTTAAAGTTAACAGATTTGTCCTAAAAGAAAAAGATAAATAATCTCCCAAAAAGCATCCATCATGTTTAGTATTTCTGTTACTTTGGACTGGGTTGAACAGTGAGATAGTGATTCCAAAACAATTAAAACAGCAATGGAGGGTTGCTGCTTTTCTTCCTCTTTCTTCTACCCATTAACAAACAACAGCTATATTTCCATTAAAAGTATTGAGACTATTATTTATGCTGAAAATCACTTCCTACTAATATTTTGGTTACTAAGCTCTTCCTAAATAAATATCTAATTAAAGAGGGGTACTAAAGTTTTAGATGAATATTCCTTATCAATAACATACTAACATATATAGATGCAATACCAAACAAATAGAATTGATAAATATATTAACATGGTAGAGCAATATATACAATAAGCCATTTTGTGGAATTTATGGAAAAGAAATAGAAGATATACAAAAAATAAATGCATAATGCTTAATGATATTACCCCATGTGAAAGGAATCAATCATGCTGCATCAGATAAAAGTACAGGAATCCCAAACACTCAAAAGTTTTAGAATCAAAAGAAAGCTCCTCATCTTAGGGAGTAGGTCACTTCTTAATGGAGAAGTTGAGGTAACTTTGCCTGAAATAATGAAAGCTGCATCCAAAAGAATAAGCTGTGAAGTGTCTCTATCAAGAGAGGCCTGGATATGTTTGCTGGTGCATAAATTTAAATTCATTATTGAAAACTGAAGCGGTGTTGCTTTTGAAAAAATCAACCTGCAGCATCCAATGAGCAAAGACCTGTCCAGAACTATGCAAGTGAACATGGAAACCTAATCATTTGTGACTAATTGAAATCTTAACCATCTCTCTTGCATGGGGCTAATGGTCAGAAAACCACAGTGGAAATGTTGTTTTTGCTTTGTTATTAATTTTTCTAGGGAGGAAGACCAGACACAAGGAAAACACTTCTTCTTCAATTAAGAATGCTTTTAAGCTTTTTTTGCCTCCTTTTGAGGAGGCTGATTTTCACTAATGCTTCATTTTGCTATATCAATCATGTTGCTTTGCTATTGCATTAAAGTATACTTTAATAACAAACATTAGAAATCAGAAGTGACATTTTTTTCCTAAGATGCATTACTAATAAAGAAACACACATTTTCATCCTGGAGAAACAGCTGGACCATGACGAGATCACATTAGCACTAATTAAAATGATATTTTTTGTGTAGTTTTTGCTAATCCAGCTTCATTGGGCTCAAAAGGATTTTCGAAATCCATAATAAAAGCTATTATGTAATCTTACCATGATTCTCTTGAATCAGGTTACTGTCTAATTTCTCTATAACGATATTTTCTTAAAACTCTCACTCAATAAAATCAATATTAAGTTTTTACTATTATAGCTCTTTTTTCAATATATGATCCTCATTTAATTAAAAAAAATTAAAGCTTTAATTTATTTTGCTTGATGAACAAGAAAAATATAATATTAAAGGCAACATTTTGCAATGTTTCTCTTTTTCCTCACTTTACTGGGTCCCTGTTGTTCCCAACGTATAATTTGCAAAACATATTGCTTCAATACTTAAAATGAGAGAGGCGGCCCAGCTGTGGGAGGGAGAGGACAGCAGCCTCCAATATTACCATAATAATCTGCCTAAGGTCCCATGAGCCCTCTGGTATATACAATTCTCTGTACTGCAGGCCCCAGCTGGAGAACATTCTCTTGACATGTATGCCAACCTTTGCCTGCAGGCAAAATAAAAAAACGCAGAGAAGTAATCATGAAAATAAAAAATCTTGTCAACTGGGTTAGGATGCAGTTTCCATGTTTTTGCTCACGTAGGCAGGCATTGTGCTAACAAAATGATATGAGACTTAAAAAGACTGCAGCTGGTTTGTATTTAGCTGGAGAAAACATCATGTGCCATGTTAATTCTGCAATACTAAAATTGGGGGGCAGACAAGAGGGGATAGGAAATATGCATTAGGACTGTATTACTGTCAATAGATATGACAGCTTTATTTACCAGCTTCTCTGAAGGCTGCTCATTACAAGACATTGACAAGAAAGAGGGGCATTTCAATATCATGGTTGATTATGGTTGAAACTTTTAAGCAAAATGCCTCCATTACTTCTAAATCAAGCAAAAAAAAAGGAATGGGACCAGTGTCCTTGGTGGACACACCCATACAATTAATTAAAATGGCAAAATAATTTTTAAAAATTCTATCTGCTGCTGCTATAGCCAATTTCCTACCTAAGGAAATACAATTCTCTCTCTTTTTTTAAAACAAATTCAAGCTAGTTGAGGAAAACAATATTGGCATGTCCTCATCAGTCATGTAATTTGACAAAAGAGACTATTCAAGTGTGTTAATTTATCAGATAAGACACAATTAAGTTTATGTCACTCACAGATAATAGCAAATAAAAGTGATACTCCATATTACTTCTAAAAGTTTCTGAACCTATTTTCCTTAAAACAAGACTACTTGTCTAAAAGTAAATTTAAGTTATAATAGATAGCACTTAACACAATGCCTGCCATGTACCAGATACTTAATAAATGTTTATTGGCTATAAAGAAAGGTTATTGACTACAGAGAAAGGCTAACCTGAGGTCCATGAACTTTAAAAAAATTATTTTAATAATGATTTTAATATAATTGGTTTCCTTTGTAAATGTGTATATTTATTTTATGCATTTAAAAGCATTATTCTGAAAAAGATTTCATCAGACTTCCAAGAAGTCTAATTGGCATTTTATCTCAGAAAACTTCTGAATTCCTAAAAAAGCAATGGCTTTATGCATGGCACAGCATTGTATATGGTGAATCACTTTATGGGAATCATGGAAAAGGAATTGAAAATATAGGAAAAATAAATACATAATACTTAATATTTCTTTGCTAAATTATTTTTTCAGAAATGAGTCTTGCTGGAAGGGGACAGTAGAGTTGAAAAGTGGTACAAATTTCTCCTATATTTATATTTGCATAGTGCTTTTCAATAATTTTTTGTTTTCATTACAAGTACATTTATGGCTCTGTCCAGTAGAGATGAAGAAATGGATAGAAAAAGGTAAAGAGATTTCTCCAAAGTCAGGAATATGATTCGAAACTCATAGAAATCAATACTTTAAGTTATCTACTTACCATTGAAGTGAACTTCAATTAAATTAAAAAGAAATTAAAAAGAAAATTAAAATAGTAACCATGAAACAGAATACAAAGAATTGTTGGACAGTGAAAAGAAGAGAAAAGAGAATAAAGGATGAATCCTATTAGGGATAAGAAGACCATAAGTTTATGAATTTTCAAAAGAAAGAAATAAACGGTAGGCTACTAATGAGCCCCATATAAGAAACAGAATTCCACTACTGAGGTATACACATTGCAAAATCAAGAACTGATTTTGAACAAAATCTTCCAAAATAATAACTCACATTTATATTTCTTTTAAAGTTCATAAAGCACTTTTCTCACAACAAATCCTTGGAGGTTCCCAGTGCCAAACATCACAATACTTATTTTACTAGTGAGGAAACTGAGGATAGAAAAGCTACTTGCCCATGGTTGTTATTGTACTCCAATAGGTTCTAAGCTAGCATTCAAATCCAGGTGCTTCTGGCTCCAGTTTGGTGCTATTTTAATTAATTGAATAAGTGTGTCCACCAAAGGCTGCTCCCATTCCTTTACTTTTGCTTGGTTTAGAAGTAAGGGAAGTGTTTTGCATAAAAGTTTCAATCATAATCAATCATGATATTGAAATGCCCCTCTTTTTGTCAATATCTTATAATGAGCAGCCTTCAGAGAAACTGTAAAGAAACCTGTCATATGAATTGACAGTAATACAATATTATTGCATATGGAATAGAATGCTGGGCTGGAAGACTTGCCTCAGATACCTAGTAGCTGTGTGAGTTCGGGCAAGATGTTTAATCTCTATCTGCCTCGGTTTCTCCATCTGTAACTATCTCATCTTCTAGGTAGCACAATGGATAATGCCTGGAATCTAGAAGGCTTGAGTTCAAATCCAAACTCAGATACCTAATAGCTGGGTGATCCTGGATAGGATAAATCATTTACCATATGCTCAGTTTCCTCATGTGCAAAATGAGCTGGAAAATGAAATGGCAAGGAAATGGTATGCTTAGGGCCAAGAAAATCCCAAAGGGGGGTTACAAAGAATTGGACACTACTCAAATGAGCAACGATACGAACTAGGCTCTGTGCTAAGAGCTCGGGATTCAAAGATACTCTCCTCCACATATTCTACATTATAGAATACTCATTATAGTCAAACTCAATCACTTGCTGTTCCTCATGTATACAGAATCCCATCTCCCACCTCCAAGTTTTTGTCCATGTTGTTCCTCAAGACTGTAAAATAGTTCATCCTCATCTCTGTCTCTTAGAATTTCTATAATCTTTCACAGCTCATGAATATCACTTCCTAAATAAGACCTTTCATATCCACCCCTACCCCAACCCAAGGCAACTAGATGGTGCAGGGGAGTGTTGGCCTTAGAGTCAGGAAGACTCAATTTTATGAGTTCAAATCCAGCCTTAGACACATAACCTGGGCAAATCATTTAATCCTGTTTACCTCAGTTTTCTCATCTATAAAATGAAACTGAAGAAGGAAATGAAAAACTACTCTACTTTGCCAAGAAAACCCCAAATGGGGTTACAAAAAGGCATTGATAATTGAAATGGCTGAAATAAGGATAACACATACCTCCTAGAGTTGTTGAGAATCAAATGAGATAATTGTACAGTGCTTTACAAACCTTAAAATATATAAATATATGTATATATAGCATTTATATTTATATATGCATATAAATATACATAAAGTAAACTTTAAAGTGCTATATCAATGGTAGCTCATTGTTGTTGACAAGCAGCATGGCATAAGTGGTAGAAAGCCAGAATGTTCAAGCTCCATCCCCAATGCATACTGGTTATGTGACCCTGTCACTTGTCCCCTTAATGTCTTAGTCACCTGTCAAAGACTAAGTGTGGAGCTGCTGCCAAACTGCATTGGTAGGGGGAGTTTCGAAATCATCATCATTATTAGCGTGGCTTTGCCCTATTATCTCTCCACACTGGTCAGCATGTTTCATTCTTTATCTCTGGGCTTCAGGCCAGTCCAGATCTTTGACCCTCCTTGAGACTGGTCTTGAAGATTTGCCAGGGTGAGTGTCAAGGAGGCAGAGCCAGCCATAGACTTGTGGTGGTGATGACAAGCTGAGAGAACCCAAATAAAGCAAGGGCAATGCTTGGTTCTGTGATCCATGATAGAGCAGCATTGAAAATGGGAGCCTAGCTTGACCTAGAGAGCTGAATTAGCAAAAAGGGAAATCCGTTTACTACAAGAATTCAACATAAGTCAAAGGGGCAAAAATAGGCAGGATGCTTTAAGGTCATAAGCCTTGCTATTATGTTTCCATACAATGAAATCCTGTCTCTGACCAGTACCTGGTGGTATCAATAGGTATCAATATCTGGTATTGATGTGTCAGTGAAAATCTGTCTTGACTAGAAAACAACCTAAAACACCTTCCCAATTCTTGAAGGACTATTAGAACAGAATTCAGAAGATCACAGCTGTATTCCCTCTTTTGTCATTTATTAGTTGTTTGACTTCAAGCAAGTTATTTCAATTATTCATCAATTAAACAAGCATTTATAAAGTGCCTACTATGTGTAAGGCAATGGCCTTTCTGCCAAGGACCATCTGAATATTTATAACATCATTTGTGAGTCATACAAAATTATCAGCTTAAAAACTGAAGCAGTGGGAGGTTGTTGTGCCTGGATTTCAGCTAATCATCACCTGCAGTTACCTTGGCAGGGCCAGACCAAATGATTTCGTAGATCTTATACAGCCTGAGAACCAGATGTTTCCTATCCCTAGGCTAGATATTTGGGATATTAAAATAAAAATGACCTCCAGGATTTTATATTCTTTTGAGGAAAACAACATATATGGATACAAATAAAATATCAACTATTTACATTGTATAAAATTTATGTAATTTGTAAATGTGCAAATAAATTTACCCTTGTAAATAAATGTAAAGTAGTTGAGTGTGAGATACTAACAACTTGTGTTGGGATTTGTTGGATTATTTTCAGTTGTGTCCAACTCTATGATTCCATCTGAGATTTTCTTGGCAAAGATATTAAGTGGCTTGCCATTTCCTTCTCCAGCTCATTTTACAAATGAAGAAACTGAGGCAAACAGGGTTAAGTGACTTATCTATGACCACACAATTAAAAAGTATTTGAACCTGGATTTGAAAATGAATCTTCCTGACTGGGAATGGATCTCACATTCCATTCACTGTACCACTTAGCTTCCCTGGGTTAGAGTAGGGGTGGTCCTGAAAGGTTTCATTTAGGAAATGCCATTCATGGTGAGTGTTCAAGGATTATGTAGAAATCCCAGGAGGGTGAGGATAAAATAAATGTCAATCTCACAAGAATATACACAACAGCTGGGAGGTAGTGATGGAATTCTGTGTATATGAGGAATAACAAGTGGGTGAGTTTGACTACAATGTTTCCCTAGCACCTAATACAGAATCTGGTACAAGTTGTTAGTGTTATTCAGTCATTTTTTCAGTCATATCTGACTCTTATTGATCCCTTTTGGGATTTTCTTGGCAAGGATACTGGATTGGTTTATCATTTCCTTTTCCAGATCATTTTGCAGATAAGGAAACTGAGGCAAATGGTGAAATGACTTACCCAGGCTCACATAGCTAGGAAGTATTTGAGGCCAGATCTGAATTCAGGAAGATGGCTTCCTGACCCCAGGCTTCTTAATAAATGCTTAATTAATTAATAAATGCTTCTTAATATTTGTCATTGCTATCAAGAATCTAAAAAACCTGGAAAAATAGATTAAAGTCAGATTAGGAAAGGTTCTAAATGTCAAAGGAATTTTAAACTTATTCCAAAAGTAATAGGAAATTACTGGAGCTTTTTGCAAGGGAAATCAAAGGAGTGATATGGTCAGATCTGACTTTCAGGAATAACATTTTGGCAGTGGAGTCTTATTTACTTCATCTGTAAAGTAGGGATGTTTTACAGTGATTGAGTTAAAATAGATGGCCTCCAAAAACCCCTTTTGCCTCTTTTTTTTTCCTTTTTTATAAGTTTATTTTTATTTTTCAAAAGATATGCTAAGATAGTTTTCAATAATCACCTTGTAAAATCTGGTGTTTCAATTTTTTCTCCTTCCCTTCCCCCCCCCATCTCCCCTAGACAACAAGTATTCCAATATAGGTTAAACATGTACAATTCTTCTAAACATAATTCCAATTTATCATGCTGCATAAGAAAAATCAGATCAAAAGGGGAAAAATGAGAAAGAAAAAAAAGCAAATAAGCAACAAAAACAAAAAAGTTGAAAATACTATATTGTGATCCACATTCAGTCTCCATAGTCCTCTCTCTGGATGCAAATGGCTCTGTCCATTACATATCTATTATAATGTATGCCTTTAAATCTAACATGATATCTGCACTGCCTTTGTCAAAGGGCAGTGATATATGTAATGAAGTGATATCTTATGAAGAACAAGTGATAAAAAGTATGCAAAAATGCTTTTAAAACTGTACAAGATTTCAAGTAAAAAAAGTAATATTATTTTAAGAATTTATGATTTCATCAGTAAATACTGTTATTATTGCAGATCGTGGCCTTTTCATAATTTTTTGAATGATCTTCCTGAGTTAGTATAGTAAAAAAAATCATCCCTAGATGACCAACCAATATTCTAGTGATAAGTTGTTCTCAATTGAATCAAGTTGATATATATAGATAATATAAATATATGATATAAACAAAATAAACACTATAAAATATAATATAATAATATAAATAATATTTATATCCAGATAGCACTTACTATGTGCCAGGTACTGTGCTAATAACTTTATAATTATTATCTTATTTGAACCTCAGAACAACTCTAACTTTACAATTATTATCTTATTTGATCTTCCCAACTCTGGAAGGTCAGGACTATTATTATCCCTATTTTACAGGTGAGAAAATAGAGGTAAACAAGGATTAAGTGACTTGCTCAGGGACACAGCACTAGTAAGTGCCTGAGATCCAGGTCTTCTATACTTGAAGCCCAGCCATTCAATCCGCTGTACTACTTGAACATTCAGAGCCTTTGCAGCCTTTCCCAATCCCACATTTCTCACTTCTTACATATTATTCCTCTCCATGAATGCTAAACTGGACTTTCTGCTATTACTCACATATGATATTCCATCTTCTGTCTCCATGCTTTTAGCACTGGCTGTCTTTCATGCAAGGGAATGTCTTCTCTACCTCTTCCTCTTAGAATCCCTTCAGGTCTCAATTCAAGGGTTACTTTCTTTTTTTTTTCATTTTATTAAAGCTTTTTATTTGCAAAACATATGTATGGGTAGTTCTTCAACACTGACCCTTACAAAGCTTTCTGTTACAAATTTTTCCCCCCTAGTCCCCACCCCTCCCCTAGTTGACAGGAAATCCACTACATGTTAATTATGTTAAAATACTTGACAAATCGAATATGTGTATACATATTTCCACACTTATCTTGCTGTACAAGAAAAATTGGATCTACAAGGAAAAAAAAATCTGAGAAAGGAAACACAATGCAAGCAAACATCAATAGAGAGCATGAAAATGTTATGTTGTGGTCCACATTTCACATTTCATATCCCTCTCTCTGGGTGTATATGGCTTTCTTCAGTGAACAATTGGAAATGGTTTGAAACATTTCATTGTTGAAGAGATCCATGTCCATCAGAACTGATCGTCATATAGTATTGTTGTTGCCGCATATAATGATCTCCTGGCTCTGCTCACTTCACTCAGCATCAGCATCATGCAAGTCTCTCTAGGCCTCTCTGAAATCATCCTGCTGGTCATTTCTCACAGAACAAAAATATTTCATAACATTCATATACCATAATTTATTCAGTCACTCTCCAATTGATGGGCATCCATTCAGTTTCCAGTTTCTTGCCACTACAAAAAGGACTGCCACAAACATTCTTGCACATGTGGGACCCTTTCCTTCCTTTAAGATCTATTTGGGATATAAGCCCAATACAAACACTGCTGGGTCAAAGGGTATGCATGCACAGTTTGATAAATTTTTGAGCATAGTTCCAAATTGCTCTCTAGAATGGTTGGATCTGTTCACAGTTCCACCAACAATGTATCAGTGTCCCAGTTTTCCCACATCCCCTACAACATTCAATCATTATCTTTTCCTGTCATTTTAGCCAATCTGAGAAGTGTGTAGTGATATATCAGAGTTCTCTTAATTTGCATTTCTCTGATCAATAGTGATTTGGAGCACCTTTTCATATGACTAGAAATGGTTTTAATTTCATCATCTGAAAATTGTTCATATTCTTTGACTATTTATTGATTGGAGAGTGGCTTGAATGAGACAATTCTCTATATATTTTAGAAATGAGGCCTTTATCAGAACCTCAAGGATTACTTTCTTCACAAGACCTCACCTGGTTCTCAAGTTAATAGTTAACTTGTCCCCCATTGTTTTACAATGCAGCTATACATACATACATACATATATGTGCATATATATATACACACAAACACATATACATTTGATTTCCCTGCTTAGAAGATAGAATCCTTGAGGGCAGGGATTATTTCACTCATAGCAGACATTTAAATGTTTGTTGTATTGCCATCAAGAATCCTTGGTCAGAATACACAAACAAAATAATAATGATCAGGAATAGAATTTATTAGAAAAAATCAGGGTTTTATCATTGATCTTAGGCAAAGTTAAAGTTAAAATGCATTCAATCAAAAGAGAAAAAATAAATATACTATATGTCAATCATATTAATTGATATTGTTTTAGACTATTTAAAATAACTAGATAGCATAAGGTTCGAATATTGCTGGGGTGGAGAAAATGATGACTTGGAGGATTTAGAAAAATGGAGAGAGACTTGGACCTAAGAATGACATTATCCACCTTCAGAGAAATAGGACAAAACATAGTACAATCATACATAAATGCATGTGAATATATGTGTGTGTATGTGTGTGTATGAGTATAGATATCTATGTATATATATATATATGTGTATATGCATTTATGTATATATGTCTGTATCTGTGTAGCCTGCTTGGAAAAGGTTGGTGGGGTGGGGAGAGGAAAGGGAAAAAAAGAATAAAGTAAAAAGTGCACAACAGAGAACAAAAGAAAACCTACAAGGAAGCAAAGAAAAGATGTATAGTTCTGAATCAATGCATAATATTTATTATAAATGCCTTTCTGAAATGGAAATTTATTGTTTTATATTTTGAATCCTCTCTTATGTTCTGCTATGCATATGACAATTTTTTTCTTTTTCTATTTTGTATTTAAGTTTTAAATAAATAAATACATTTTTAAAAAAAAAAAGGAAAAAAGAAAACAAGTCATAGTGACATATTGGGATAGAACTTTTGTAGAAGAAGGATATTCATATGGAATAGAGATATGTGTATAAATTCACGTTATTCTGGTACAAGTAGACTTTAAATGATAATTCATATAGTCATGCCCTTAATTTATTTGATTAGACAAATGAGAAAAACAAGTAAAAGGAAAGGAATAGAATTTTTAATATAATATCTACTACATGGCAGGCATGATGTTAAGCACTCTACATATTTTTCATCTGTTCCTCACAATAATGCAGTGAACTAATTGCTGTTATTATCCTCATTTTTAAGGTCAAGTGACTGGCCCAGAATTACACAATTAGAAAGTGTCTAAGGTCAGATCTGAACTGAGATCTTTCTGATTTCAAACCTAGCACTCTATCCATTGTTCCATCTAGCTGCCTTAAAAAAAAATAAACAGAACACTTACATATATGCTAATAGGATTTAGAATTTTGTATCCTCCCCAGGGATCTCAGTATCCTTTCATATTGAAAGTTCAATTAAAATTTATTAAATTATATTGATGAAACCTTAGGGATCATAGTGAGACCTATAGAGGTTAATTGACTTGCTCAATGTCATCCAGGTGGTATATGGTGATGTTGGGGTTCAAAACAAAATCTTCTTACTCCATATTCAGTCTTTTTCCCACACCACATTCTAAAGAGAAATTTCTTCTTCAGGACTGTATCTTTCCCAGAGCTTAGCAAAATGTTCTACAGACAGGAGGTCCTCAATATGTTTGGACAAATGAATGAAAAAGCCAATATAAAAATCAAGTCTTGCATCAGATTGGAGCAGTTCACCTGAAGGACTTCAAAGCTGCAAAAGATAGCATTTAGCAAGATAGAAAGCAAGAGATATAAAGAGATCTAATGAATCTCTTTGTTCAGGTTCAGTTTTGGGATAAAATGAAGCACTCACAAAGCATCAAATGTTTACAATTGCCCTAACAAGGAGACAGTGTCTCTAAGTTTTTCTGGACATGGATCCCTTCCATATCTCCATCTGTAAACAAGTTTGGTCATTAGATCATCAGAGTAGAGCAAGTCACATATTCCTGGGCACCCACCAAATCCAAGAGATCCAGACCCACATGACTAGGACTTTTTTTTTTAATTTTTCAGTTACTATTTCTAACTCTATTTCTCTCCATCCTGTTCTCCCTCCTCTTTATTCTATTCTCTCTCTCCTTTCACCCTGTCCCTCTTCAAAAGTATTTTGCTGCTGACTACCCCCCCTCCCTCAATCTATCCTTACTTCTATCACCCTTCACTTCTCTTTATCCTTTGATTCCAGAGTATCATGGCAGTTTTCTTTGATAATTTCTTGAAAGATAATGTCTAGACTCTTTTTTTAAAATTAGTTTTCAAAATTGGCCAATAATTTTAAATTATCTCTCCTGGATCTATTCTTTAGGTCAGTTGTTTTTTTTTCAGTGATATATTTCATACTATCTTCTATTTTTTTTCATTCTCTTGGCTTTGTTTTATTGTTTCTTGATTTCTCATAAAGGTATTAGTATCCATTTGCTCAATTTTAATTTTTAAGGAATTATTTTCTTTGATGAGCTTTTGTAGCTCATTTTGGTCAATTCTACTTTTTAAGGAATTTTTTTTCTTCAGTGAATTTTTGTGCCTCCTTTTCCATTTGGCCAATTCTGCTTTTTAAAGCATTCTTCTCCTCTTTGTCTTTTTGTATCTCCTTTACCTAGTTTTTTTTTTCAGATGTGATTTTCTTCAGCATTTTT
>JAJPUD010001533.1:390430-424532 GCA_023553655.1 Myrmecobius fasciatus | reverse complement strand
AAAAAAAATTAAGTAAACAACAAAAAGTGAAAATACTATGTTGTGTGGGGCAGGTAGGTAGAACAGTGGATAGAAGATCAGCCCTGAAGTCAGGATGACCTGGATTCAAATCCGATCTCAGATACTTAACACTGTTCTGGCTGTGTGACCCTGGGCAAGTCACTTAACTCCAATTACCTCAGCCAAAAAAAAGAAAAGAAAAGAAAGAAAGAAAATACTATGTTGTGATCCACATTCAGTCCTCATAATCATCCTCATCCAGATGGCTCACTCACTCTATCACAAATCTATGGAATAGCCTTGAATTACCTTACTGTTAGAGAGCCAAATCCATCACTGTTGATCATCACACAGTCTTGCTGATACTGTGTACAATGATCTCCTGGTTCTGCTCGTTTCACTCATCATCAGTTCATGTAAGTGTCTCCAGGCCTCTCTGAAATCCTCCTGTTGGTTGTTTCTTACAGAACAATAATATTCCATAACATTCATATACCATAATTTATTCGGCCATTCTCCAATTGATGGGCATCCATTCAGTTTCCAGTTTCTAGCCACTACAAAAAGGGCTGCCACAAACATTTTTGCACATGTGGGTCCCTTTTCCTCCTTTATGATTTCTTTGGGATATAGGCCCAATAGAAACACTGCTGGGTCAAAGGATATGCAGTTTGATAGCCCTTGGGCAGAGTTCCAGATTCTGAGCTGATATTTGTGAAGCTCTCATCACTAAGCCTGAAATGTGGCAGTGTTATATATTTCCTTTCAGTTAGAAGAGACTACAGAGGACACTTGGTCTAATCCTTTGTTTTAGAAATGAAGAAACTGAGGCAGAGAGCCAAGAATGACTTATGAAAGGACATATAAATGGTATTGAAAGAAATTCCTAATTCAGGAGTCCCCCGCATCAATTAACAGCAAATTTAGTAGTAAAACAAAAGGAGTTTATTGGCACCCCAAAGCATCAAGCAGTTGGAGTGAGGCCAGCCTACAGACTCCAACTTTGAGCTATTAGAAATGAGTAGGTGGTACAGTGGATAGAGAACTTTATTGGATTCAGAAATCTGTTCCTGAGTGCAAATCTGTTGGTTAACTGGTTGTGTGAACCTGAGCAAGTCACTTAACCCTGTTTGCCTCAATTTCCTCATCAGTGAAATGAACTGAAGAAGGAAATGGCAAACCATTCCACAATCTTTGCTAAGAAAACCTCAAAAGGATGGGACACAACTGAAAAAAAGACTAAACAGTAACAATAAAATAATTGACATGAGGATAAAACTGGATTACTGGAGATGGAAGTAGTCTTCAAGTGATAGGAATTCATCTGTAGGACTAATTTTCAGGAGATGGGATTAATCCCCAGAGGACCAAAAAGCCCTCCCCTGAAGGTCATCTGAGCTTTCAAAAGTTGAACAAGGTTAAAGAGAATCACTTAGACTGACTGTCGAAATAGCTGAGTTTTTACACTCCCTTTTTTGCTATTAACCACATGGAGTGAATAAGACCCCAGCAAAAAGACCCCAGGTCCCTGGTACCTACCTGAGTCTTAGGGAGGGACATTAACAGGATTAATTGGAGAGGATCTGAATTACTGTATATAATCAGTAGCCAAACTGATCCCAGAAGCAATCAGAGAGGAGCACTGACAGAATTATCATGTCCTTAAATTGGTCCTTTTGCTGTACTTAGGAGGGTCTTCCTTGCCATGGCCCTTGGGGAATTCATTGCACTGGCAAAATTAATCATGACCCTACAGTTACAGAAGGCCAAGTTATAGATGTCAACTCCCAAGGCCATTTTTCTCCCATAAAAGAACCTACTTCTTTGCTAACTCCTTTTAGAAACTTAGTCTGCTTTATTAGTTTTTAGGAATTTAGCCCATCTTACCATGTTACATGTCTTGTTATGGTGAGTTCTGCTAGGGAACTTAACCTGCCTCTTTCCCCTTGTTAATGACTAACTCCCCTTGGAGTTAGTCCACTGACAACAGAGTAATAAAATCTTTGCCTCTTAATCTGGAGATGGTCTAAACCTACTAATTCTCTTGAGATACCCCATGATATTGTCCTCCAAACCCCAATATATATTTGGGGTTCAATCCCACCCCAGCACCTCACCAACCATGTTTAGGGTACAAAACCACAATCACACCTATATAGTTCCTCTGTTCTCAATTGCATCATCCTAATCTCTGTTGCTCACGCCAATTTAATTTGAGTAAGCCTAAATGATTATAAAGTAAAAGACTTAAAGATGAAACAGGAAACAAGAATACTGTGACCATGAGTATTACAAAAATCATAATCACCTGTCTCCTTCAATGTCATAAAAGTTAAACAAATTTAGTTAAGCAGAGTCTTATCATATATCACTTAGGGAGACAAACCTGGTAAAATAGGTTCCAAAGGTAAAATAAGTCAGGATGAAACCACATAGAGGTCACCATGTACTGCTTTTGAGAGGAGAGATTTACATATCACTACAGTCACCCAGTAAACATAAACACCACAAAACAAAACAAGCAGAAGCAATACAATAATGATTGTTAATATTAAATGAAGTCAAGTCTCCTAGTAATCTGATAATCCGCTCCTACAATTTATTCAATCCACACATGTCTTCTGGTCCCTGGAAACACCACTCTTAGACTTTCTGGAACAGGCCTCATCTTCAGGGGAGCTCTGAAGGTAGAACCTCCTAGTAGATCTGTTTTTCAGGTTCCAAGTCACTTACAGGGATTCCCAGGTAAGTCTGCCAAAATTTGCTAGGAATAAGATTCAATACAATTTAGTACAATCTCTTAAATTTTCTTTTCTAGTATCTAGCTCATGTGGTGAAAACTAACTCAAATGATATGGATTTAACAGTATTAACTACAGAGCTTTAGGAAGAACAACAAATTAGGAATCTATTACTTCACAGAATTTCAATTTTTGCCATTTACTTTTTCTGTCTTTATTCAAATCCTTTATCTGAGATGGACAGTGTTACCCACAGACTGAAGAAAGAGGGTCTGACTTGGAAAATGAACCCTCCTGTCCCTTAATGTTAACAGACAGAGATTTCAACCTAGGAGAAAAAAGGACTTGACTTAAAATTCTTTAAAATTACTAATGCAATATAATATACAATGTATAAAAGGTTATATGTATATACAGACATATATGTATGTTGTATGTGTATATTATACACAACACACACACACATATATATATATATCCTAGTGCTTACATTTCTAACAGTTTAATCTTGTTTTCCCTAAGTTTACTACTCTATTAAATTTTAAAACTTTAAAACTTCATCTCATCTGTACCCCTTTTGTGAGTAACACACACACTTCTATTCCTCATATCATTTTGAAAGAATGAAGTACTTTAGGGATCTAATCTTATACACAAATGTATAACTGACAAACCCAAGAATTCATTTACTTAGTTGCTTAAGATATGGAATGGACCACAATTTTAGACTAAAATAGTAAGTTTTTTTTTTTAATTTTATTTTATTGTAGTAGTTTATTATGTAACTCATTACCTGTGTGACCTTGGAGAAATAGCTTAGTATTTCTGGGCCTCAGTATCAGTATCTACAAAGTGAAGGTGGGGTAGGGACGGGCTTGATGACTACTTTCAGCTCTAAATCAATGCCCTTAACCTGGTTTAGCGTGTCTGCCAGGATCATTTCACCAGGGTGTGGTAACAGTATATGCTATAGTTTCCCTCAGCTCAGCTCAGTTGCTAACTCTTCTTTAAGCTTTTCCTGATGGCCAACCCCACCCCATAGCTGGCAAAGAAATTTTCTGCTTGTATCTTATATCCCACTTCATTTATATCTCTTGTATACTTGTCATGCATTGTTTTATAACAAAGTATATCTTTGTATGTGTGATTGATTGAAAGTTCTATTAATCATAATAGATAACATTTATACTGCACTTAAATAGCACAGATACTGTGCTAAGCACTTTACAAGTATTATTTCATTTGATACTCACAACCACCTTAGGAAGTAGGTACTATTATCTCCCCATTTTACAGATGAGAAAACTGAGGTAAGCAGGTGAAGTGATTTGTCCTGGGTCATACAGCTAGCGTAAAAGAAAAGCATCTTGCAAAGAATTCTATAGAGCTGCTAATAAAGGCAGAAAAGGATTTTATTTTACATTTTTGCAAGAGTGGGAGTCTAAGCTAGTAGGTGCCTTAAAATCAATGAGATATGATTTTTTTTATACTCTAGACCCAAAACAAACATAAGTCCCTCCCTTGACTTCCCATTGATATACTACAGAGGTTTCATCCTATCCAGAGCACCTAATTCCCTCTTGTGAGTGAGTTCCTATCTCTGATTAAATCTCATAGCATTTCTTATTCTAATTTATGCCTTCCCTCTATAAATTTTGTAACCTTTAGGTTTCATTTCTTAGGTTTCAATTTCATCTCTGATTTAAATTTCATTTCTTTGCATTTTTCTATTTTTTTTTCACAATTCTGTAGAAATTAAACCCTTATCCAATTCTCATACACTCATGTTTAGCTAAAATTTATATTCCTCAATGTTTAATATAATGCTCTGCACAAAACAAGCACTCAGTGAATGTTTTTGAAATTGAGTTGAAATCTTGTTAATTGAATCTTAAGGGTATCCTTTGACTCAAGGCATTGAGCATTAATTTGGTCAGTCAATCAATAACAAGCTATTAAGCACTTACTATGTGCCATGAACTGTGCTAGGTGCTAGGGAAGGACACTCACAGAGGGCAGAAGGGGTGCTGCCTTCAAGGAATCTACATTCTAAAGAGATACAATATGTAAATAAAGGTTAAAAAAAAAAAAGTATGTGTGTCAGGACAAAATAGTCAATGACTATAGTAATCTAGTGTTTGACAAACCCAAAGACCCCAGCTTTTGGGATAAAAACTCACTATTTGACAAAAACTGCTGGGAAAATTGGAAATTAGAATTGCAGAAACTAGGTAATGAGCCACACCTACCACCATATACCAAGGTCGAAATGGGTTCATGATTTAGACGTAAAGGGTGATATTATAAACAACTTAAAATAAAGGATAGTTTACCTCTCAGATCTGTAAAGAAGGAAGGAATTTGTAGCCAAAGAAGAACACAAAATAGATAATTTTGATTATATTAAGTTAAAAAGTTTTTGTACAAACAAAACCAATGCAGACAACATTAGAAGGGAAGCAATAAACTAGGAAAACATTTTTACATTCAAAAGTTTTGATAAAGGCCTCATTTCTAACATATATAGAGAGAATTGGCTCAAATTTATAAGAATCCAAGCCATTCTCCAATTAATAAATGGTCAAAAGACATGAACAGACAATTTTCAGATGAAGAAATTAAAACTATTTCTAGTCATATGAAAAGGTGCTCTAAATCAGTATGAATCAGAAAAATTCAAATTAAGACAACTATGGGGTTTCACTACACACCTGTCAGATTGACTAAGATGATAGAAAAAAATAATGACAAATGTTGTAGGGGATGAGAAAAAACTGGGACACTAATATATTGTTG
Organism: Myrmecobius fasciatus; assembly: GCA_023553655.1. NCBI lineage: Eukaryota > Metazoa > Chordata > Mammalia > Dasyuromorphia > Myrmecobiidae > Myrmecobius > Myrmecobius fasciatus. The sequence goes on along the minus strand of JAJPUD010001533.1, from coordinate 418,995 downwards.
GTGGAGTTGTGAACTGATGCAACCATTCTGGAGAGCAATTTGGAACTATGTCCAAAGGGCTATCACACTGTGCATATATATCCTTTGATCCAGCAATGTTTCTACCGGGCTTGTATCAAAAAGGAGGGAAAAGGGACCCATATGTGCAAAAATGTTTGTGGCAGCCCTTTTTTGTAGTGGCAAGAAACTGGAAATTGAATGGATGCCCATTAATTGGAGAATGGCTGAATAAATTATGGTATATGAATATTAAGGAATATTATTGTTCTGTAAGAAACGACCAGCAGGATGATTTCAGAGAGGCCTGGAGAGACATGAATTGATGCTGAATGAAATGAACAGAACCAGGAGATCATTATACATGGCAACAACAAGACTATACGGTGATCAGTTCTGATGGATGTGGCTCTCCTCAACAATGAGATGATTGAGGTCAGTTCCAATTGTTTAGTGATAAAGAGAGCCCAGAGAGAGGTCTATGGGAACTGAGTGTGGATTATAACATAGCATTTTCACTCTTTTTGTCATTTTTTGCTTGCATTTTATTTTTTCTCATTTTTTTCTTTTTTGATTTGATTTTTTCTTATGCAGCAAGATAATTGTATAAATATGTATGCATATATTGGATTTAACATATTTTTGCCATGTTTAACATATATTGGATTACTTGCCATCTAAGGGAAGGAGTCAGGGATGGGGGAGAAATTGAAATACAAGGTTTTGCAAGGATTAATGTTGAATAATTATCCATTCATATATTTTGAAAACAAAAAGCCTTAATTTAAAAAAAAAAGTGTGTGTGTGTGTGTGTGTGTGTGTGTGTGTGTGTGTGTGTGTTTGTGTAGTAAGTTGGAGGTAAAGTAATCTCAGAGAAGGTCCTAGCAATGGAGTGGAAAAGACCTCATGGAAGTGCAATTTCAGCTGAGCCTCGAAGAAAGCTGCTGAAGTCAGGAGGATAATGCCATAGCTGGCATAATTTCTGCCAATACTCTCTAAAGAAGGGAAATGAGCAGCAGGGAAACAGCAGCCTATTAGGAAAACAATGGACAACATTGTAGACATTCTATGGAATTGCTCCCTGCAATAAATTGTAAGATGCTTCCTTCCCTCCACTGAGTTCCTTGCTCTCAATCTCATGAGAGCATAACTTCTTCCCACCATCCTTCCCATAGCCAGATCTAAAACCTGTTTGTCCTTTATTCTGGAAGAAATTAGGAGGGTAATATCTCGACTTGCAAGTAAATTGGATTTAATTGAGCTGCCTCATTTAATGTTTCTGCCCCATTGCCTCTGTACTCCTGGTGGGCTGGTTCCCTCTCACCCAGGCCCATGTCTCTGCAGCACAACTGGGGCTGCCATTCCTAATCAGCTGAGGTTCCCTCAGTCTTTCTGGATTCAGAGCCTGACTGCTCACTGTCAGGAAGGAGAAAGTTTCTGTGGTTCCTGCTGAGACTCCAGCCAAACCCAGCTAGCCTTAGGGATCACCACTGGGTGTTTCTGTGGATTTAGGCCAGAGGTAGTTATTTCCTGGCCTGGAGTCTTTCTTTGGTTCTTCTCCATTGTCCAGGAGAGCCCCTGTTTTGCCCCTTCTTGATTTTTCAACAATGTTCATCCTAAGGTGGGAATTTGTTCTGTTTCTGGAGAAATCTGAAGAGATTGAAATTTACTGACCTATTCTTCCATCTTCCCCAAATCCCCAATAGCTGATTTTTCTCCTGAAACTCCCTTTTTCCACAATCCAGCAAATGCTGGCAATTTGGTCTCCAGTTCCTCTGCCTCTTTGAAAACCAGTCTTCTCTTCTAGAAATTCTCAGTTCTGAAGTTGCTGAAGCCTAGCATGCAGAATCTTAAGCATAATCTTGCTGTGTGTAATGTGTAATGACATAATGAGTCAATAATTTGAACAATTTTTGGCATTGCCCTTCTTTAGGATTAGACATAAATTGATCTTTTCCAATCCAATCACCACTTTGTTTTCCAAATAGGCTGGCATATTGAGTGCAGCATTTTGAAATCATCATCTTTTAGGATTTTAAATATCTCAGCTAGAATCCACTAACTTTATTGTTAGCAATCCTTCCTAAGACCTACTTGACTTTATTTTCCAGATTCTCAGCCATTGTGGTTTTCAGTGATGTTAAGATCTTTCTTGTATAGTTCTTTTGTATATTTTTTGCCAGTTCTTTTTAATCTCTTCTACTTAAATACCTACTTTATTTTTTAAATACCCATTTTTGCATGAAAATTTCTCTTTATATGTCTAGTATTCTTGAAGAGAGCTCTTCTCTGGTCTTTCCCATTCTATTGTTTCCTAATTTTTTTTTTTTAATTGATCAATTAGAAAACCTTATCTCTCTGCTATTCTCTGGAATTCTACAGTTGAGTACTTTTTTCTTTCTTCTTTTCCTTTAGCTTTCCAAGATCCTGGCCACCACCCATTTTTCTTTTCTTTTCTTTCCTTCCCTTTCTTTCTTTTCTTTCTCTCCTCTCCTTCTTTCCTCTCTCCCTCTCTGTCTTTGTCTCTATCTCTGTCTCTCTCTTTTTCTCTCTCAGTGAGGCAATTGGGGTGAAGGGATTTTTTTTTTTAAGCTAAGTGTTTAAGATCCTCAGGTCCTCCTGAGTCCAGGGCTGATGCTCTATCCACTGTGCCACCTAGCTACTCCACCACCAATTAAAATGCCCATCCTGTGTCCAATAAATATTATGTACCTGCTATGTATTAGGGCACTATGCTAAACAATGAAAGACAATCATTGCCATGAAGTAGCTTATAATCTAATGGGAAAAGAAAACATACAGTTGAAAAAGAGGAGGGGTATGATATTGAAGCAGCTGAATAGGAAATAGAAGATAGTTTTTTTACATGAAGGTTTTGGGTGGAGCTCTCCTTCTAGGAGAAAGAAATATGGCTGAAATGTAATGTCCAGGGTCTTCATTTTTGTATTGTATCCCCAACATTTATTCTGGTGTTTTGCACACAGTCCTTAAATAAATGAATATTCCTAAAGCATAGGTATGACTATGTCACTGCAGCAGAAAAATTATCAGTAACTCTCTATTGCCTCTAGGCCAAAATATAAACTCATCGGCCTGATATTGAATGTCTTCCATTTTTCTGGCTCAGGTCTTCTCTTCCATTGTTGAAGTTACTTCCTCTTCAGGTCCATCCTATTCCAGCCAAACTGACTTTCTTCTCGTTCACCAAAGTCAGCATTCTATTTCTCACCTCCACACCTTTGCATAAGCTGTTTGCAGATCCCTAGGAAGACTATCTAAGCTCCACCTCTTAGAAAAATCTTTAGCTTCTTTCAAGTCCCAGTTTAGGTGCCATTGCCCTACAGGAAGACATTCTTTGTTCCCCAGGGCACTAATTCCTACTACCTCCCCAAATTGTCATATAGTTACTTATCTATGTGTATTTTGTCTTCACCACAAGTGGAATGGAAGCCCCTTGGGAGCACAATATTAGATTTTTCTCTTTGTATCCTCTGCACCTAGCATTGCATTGTAAATGCAAATTGAATTGAGTTAAAATTTTCAGGATAAAAGAAAAAAAGCAGAACAATATATTTCAAAACATGGAATGACAACACTTCTAAAAGTCAGGCATATATATATTTATATATATACATATACATATATATATAGTTTTAATTTAAAAAAAAGAAAAATTGAAAATGGATTTTTAAATAACAATTTTATTCTTAGATTCAACAGTTTTATTTGAAACCATGATATGTGGTATATGTGATGTTGCTGAATTCTTATAGAAACTGTCTCCAAAGTATTAACTCCTTGATGTCTTAGTTTGAAATTGACAGGGAAGTAGGTTCCTTCTTTCCCTATCTCTGGCTATTGCTGCCATGGAGACCAGCATCAAGTTATGGAAAGCATAGTAGAAAATACCGTTTACTAAAATTACTTTGCCCTTTTTTTCCTGTTCCCTTTTGAGGGAGTTGTCCATTTCCTTGTATACATGCAATAAATATCATCTCTCCTGTAGGTTTTTGACTGACACAGAACTCATTAAATCTCAAAGACTTTTTAGGACCTAAGCATGGTTGGAGATTAACTTTGGTGGCAACTTTCTTTACCTTTTTTCCCTCATCTATTCTTGGGCATAATTAGTTCCAAAAAGTATCAGTGGGACCAAGCAAGGTACTGTTTTCTTTATTTTTAATGTAATTTAATTTTTAATATTTAATTTTTCCAATTCAATGTAAAGATAGTTTTAAAAATTCACTTATTATAAAATTTTGAGCTCCAATTTTTTTCCCTTTTGCTTTCTTCTTTCCCTCCCTTCCCAAGATAGCAAGCAATCTGATATAGGTTATACATGAAAAACTATATTAAAATATTTCTACATTAGCTATGTTGTAAAAGAAGAATAAGAACAAAAGGGGAAAACCATGAGAAAGAAAAACAAAGAAACAAAAAAACCCAAAATGAAAATATATCAAAAAATCCACATTCACACTTCATAGTTCTTTCTCTGGATGTGGTTAGCATTTTCAATCATGAGTCTTCTTTTTGGAGTTGCCTTAGATCCTTATATTGCTTTTTTTTTTTTTTTTCCCTAATAGAAAAGGTTTTATCTCCCTTGGCAGCTCATCTATTTGTGGTAATAAAGGAACCAGGTCACTGTTTAGTGGAGAGAATAGATTAAAAGACACAGGAGTATTTGACTCATTGATAATACATATGGGGATTATACCAAGTTTCTATCACTGAATAAAATTATTATATTTGAAATTCAATTTTATTTCCCCTTCAGTTCCTGTTTTCCTAGTAAATTTATTTTTTAATATACATTACTTTATGAATCATGTTGGGAGAGAAAAATCAGAGCAAAAGGGAAAAAAAACATAGGAGAGATTAAAAAAACAGAAAAAAGAAGTGAACATAGCATGTTGATTTCATTTAGTCTCCTTTTTTCTAGATGCAGATGGCATTTTCTGTCCAAAGTCTAGATTCTTGTATTTCTGAAAAGAGCTAACTCCATTATAATTGATCATCACACACTGTTGTTACTGTGTATAATGTTCCCTTGGTTCTGCTCACATCATTCAGCATCAGTTTATATAAGTCGTTTTAGGTTTTTCTGTAATCTACCTGCTTATTATTGCTTATAGCATAGTAGTATTCCGTTATATCCAAATACCACAACTTATTCAGGTATTACTCAATCGATGGGCATCTCCTCAATTTTTAATTCTTTGCCACCACAGAAAGAGCTGCTATAAACATTTTTGTACATGTGGGTCCTTTTCTTTTCTTTTTCTTTTTTGTGATCTCTTTGAGATACTGTCCTGCTAGTGGTATTGCTGGATCAAAGGATATGCACATATATCCCTTTGGAAATAGTTCCATTAATTAATTTTCTGTTATATTTTAAATTCTGAATTGTCTCCCTCCTTCCTTCCCCACCTCACACTAAAGAAAACCATTTTTTACACACACACACACACACACACACACACACACACACACACCGGATACCATTCATGCTTCTATAAATATTCTATATATATATGTGTATATATATATATATATATATATATTCTACATATAGACTACTTCTATGTAAAGGTAGATAGCATCTTTCTTCATAAGTCCTCTGTAGTTGATTTGAATATTTATACTCAGAATAATTTAGTCATTTACAATTGTTTGAACTTATCACTCTTACTATATATGTCATTCTCTTGGTTCTGCTCATTTCACTTTCATTATTGTATGTCTTTTCCCCTAAAATCAACCAGCTCATTATTTCTTATAGCACAGTAGTATTCCATCACAATCATTTACCAAAACTTGTTTAACCATTCCCCAATTGATGGGTGTCCTTTAATTTTGCAGTTCTTTGCTAACACAAAGAAAGCTGCTGTAAATATTTTAGAGCATACAGACTCTTTTCCTTTTTCCCTGATAACCTAATAGTGATATTGCTAATAGTGTACACAGTTTTGTAACTCTTTAATGTTTATTGATTGATTGACATTTAAGAACTCATTAGGAATTGTAGATAGAGCACTGGGTCTGGAGTAAGGAAGATCTTAGTTCAAATCTAGCCTCATGCACTTACTGTCTATGTGACCCTGGGGAAATCACATAATTTCTATCTGCCTCAGTTGCCTCAATCATAAAACAAGAATAATAATAACAGCATTTACCTCCCAGGATTGTTATGGGGATCAAATGAAATAATAGTTAGGAAGTATTTAGTGCCATGTCTGGCACATAGCAGGGGGTTAATCAATACTTGTTTTCTTCCTTCCTAAAAAGAAGAGAAATTCTGAGCAATTGAAAAGCCAATAATGGTCCCAAAGAATAAGTAATGAAACATGTTTGTACAGATCACAGGCACTACTGGGATATCTAAACTGTCTGTTATTCTTGGCTTTCACCACGTGACCAGCCTTTCCTTTTTCATTTCCTAATTTCATTCATGCTCTCTCTTAAGTTACTTATGTGGCTATCAGTGGGCACTGGGAAGGTAATAACATCATGGAAAGATACATGGGCATGTAGTGGGCATGAGCAAGCTATGGCATATAACAACCACAGTATCTGGGAGAAATGGGGTAAAGATGTTATTGGAGAAATGTTATGACTAGGAAAAAAACAACAATGAATTATTCATATGGTGAGTTGGAGTCAATCAGTAGACCCCTAGATAGTCTATATTTGCCACTGTTACAGACAGAGAAGGAAGCCCCCCCCCAGGACATAGGTGGCAAATTCTTTGGAGGACATAGGTAAGAGATGTCTATGATGGACAGGCACAGAGAAGTAGCCACGTACATCACTGGAGATCACGATACCCTATGAGTGAGGGGCCGAAAATCAATGTGGTTTAACCACTATCACATAACAAGCCAGAATATCAACCTACATCATCTGACTTCAAATTCAATGTTTTTTCCTACTCCTCCAGTCTTCTTCCTCCAGAATTGTAAAAACTCTCAAGTTCTTTGCCGAGAAGATCCTAAATGTTTCTACCTTATTCTTCTGTGGAGTCCCAAGCAGGATCAAGTGAAGGCCTGTTTGTGGGGTACATCTCCCTAACCCGGGAACATTCTAGGAATTCTCTAAAGAGAGGAAAGCAGACTTTCATTAATTTTTAAAATGTCTGACTATTTGTCAGAAAAAAGTCCTGCTAAAACAAATCGTTGGTCTTTTACAAAAGCTTCATTATTCCCATTCTCTTCCCTCCTCAGAAAGCTAGGCAGGTGTCCTTCTTGGCACAAAGCTACAGCTGGCCCCAAAGGGAGTTCCCTGTACAGAGCAGTCACGGTGCTGGGCTGAGGGCATGAATGGAGTTAAGTTGTGTTCCTTCCTTTACTGCATTGTATGTTCCCTCTGTGTGTTTCTTCCATTAAATAAATACTGGGGTATTTATAAGAGCTGTCAGCAAACCACCCACTTCATTTGCTGTGCTACAGACCCACTTAGCTCATGCAGGAGCCAGCTTTCACAGAAACAGTAACAGCCTGTACCAGAGTCACTGTGATATCCAAAGAGATATGCCTTAAATGAATGCTAAATATAACTCTGTTCTACATCAACTAAGAGCTGAAACCTCAACTTTTACAACTATTGTTTGTAAATATTCTTTTTGCTTGTTTGTTTGTTGGGGGTTCAGATCTGTGATTTCATCTGTTTGGGAAATCCAGATGGAAAAATGATTCCAACTGATAGGGATCTGGAAAATGGGTTGTAATTTAGAGAGATTTGTATGAAGCTTAGCAAAGAATTGAAGTGAATCAATTGTGATTGCATAATTAGTGTCAGAGGGAGGATTTGAACTTAAATTTTCATGATTCTAAGAACAGCCTTCTTTTTTTTCTTTTTTTTTAAATTTTATTTTATTTGCAAAACATATGTATGGGTAATTTTTCAACATTAACCCTTACATAGCTTTCTGTTACAGATTTTTTCCCCCAACTCCCCACCCCTCCCCTAGATGGCAGGATATCCACTACGTGTTAATTATGTTAAAATACTTGGCAAATCAAATATATGTATACATATTTCCAGACTTATCATTGTTGTGCAAGAAAAATCGTATCTAAACAGAAGACATCAGATAAAGGAAACACAATGTAAGCAAACATCAATCAAAAGTATGAGAATGTTATGTTGTGGTCTGCATTTCACATCCCTCTCTCTGGGTGTTTATGGCTTTCTTCACTGAACAATTGGAGGTGGTTTGAAACATTTCATTGTTAAAAAGAGCCATGTCCATCAGAATTGATCGTCATATAGTACTGTTGTTGCCATGTATAATGATCTCCTGGTTCTGCTCATTTCACTCAGCATCAGTTAAGAACAGCCTACTAAACACTCTCACTCTTCCAATTTTGCTTCTTCTAAACATCCAGAAAGTTTGAATCAAATTGGCTCCTTAATGTCCGACATACAGGGTATATTCAGTGTTTCCTTTAACCATTTTGCAATTTGGCCCTATTGTGAACATGTATTTGGAGAAGGAAAGACTGAGAACTTAGGCCAGTAATGAGAATGGGAGAGAGACTTAGACAAACAGATACAGAGAGAGACAGAGACAGAGACAAAAGGAAGGGAAGGAGGGAAAAAGAGGAAAGGGAGAGAGAGAAGGAGGAGGGAGAAAGAGAAGGAGGAGGAAAAGACAATTTTGAGGAGAGAAACAGAAACATATATACACATAGAGAGAAAAGGGGGGGGAGAAAGAGAGAGAGAGAAAGAGAGACAGAGAGACAGAAAGAGAGGGAGAGAGGGAGGGAGGATGGGAAGTGGACTTTGTGAATGAATTTAAGAATGTCAAGTTTTCTGGTACACTGATCCAACTCTTATAAATATATCTTTTCTGAAATTTCAATTTACCTGGAAAGGCCAATATTTCAGTTGAATCAACTGTCAGCTTTGTTAGTTTCCTAGTCCTATACCATGACTATGTCTGCTTTGGACATGAATCAAAGACTAAATATATCTATATATAAACATATTCTATTGAATATCTCCTTTTTCCCACTTCCTGGATTTACATTTAAATTTTATTTAACTAATTAAATTTAATTTTTTTTCTGGTACACTGATCCAACTCATAAATATATCTTTTCTGAAATTTCAATTTACCTGGAAAGGCCAATATTCTGGTTGAATCAACTGTCAGCTTTCCTAGTTTCCTAATCCTATACCCTGACTGTGTCTGCTTTGGACATGAATCAAAGACTAAATATATATACATATATATAAACATATTCTATTGGATATCTCCTTTTTCCTACTTCCCAGATTTAAATTTAAATTTAGCTAAATTTAAATTTAAACAAGGCACCTTAAAAAGCATCCAGTCCAGTCCCCTAACTTTATAGAGGAATAAACTCAGAGACTAAATAACTTGTCCAGAGCCACACAGCTAGTACATGGTAGAGCTGATTTAGAACCCAGGTTTTGGTTAGTGGTTGTGCACACTGAGTTTGTAGCAATAGTTGGTTATGGTAAAGGCATTTTAAATGAGTCTGAGGAAGTTTTTAAAAATCCATGTGAGAAAAATGACATGGATCAAGAATATCTGTTGTGGGGCAGCTAGGTGGCACAGTGGATAGAACACCAGCCCTGAAGTCAGGAGGACCTGAGTTCAAATCTAGTCTCAGACACTTAACATTCCCTAGCTGTGTGACCCTGGGCAAGTCACTTAACCCCAATTGCCTCAGCAAAAAGCAAAAAAAAAAAAAAAAAAGAATATCTGTAGAGCTAGTTCATCCTGGCCAGATGTTAAAAATGAACAGTGAGCTTGACTCAGAATTAAATGTGAGGACAGTAGGCTGAGTGCCCATGGGAAATTTCCAAAGGTAAGCATAGAAATAGGCTGGGTGTGCTAGCACATACTAGATTGAGCATCACAGTACCAGCATACCCGTTCATATATCATCCCTACCTAGGAGATATCCATACCAATAGTCTTCCAGTAACTTCATATGACTAAGAATCTCTCTAGAACTGTTGTACTATCAGTCTAGAACACTATAATTTGTAAAGAATTGAAGTTGAAGGCAATGGAGATACCTATGGGGGGATTATAAAAATTGCAATAAGGAAGTCTGACAGAGACACTGTATAAAAGATGTCACTGAAAAATACACAAGTAGGGCCCCTCTTGCTCCATCTGCTCTTCCTTTACCCTACTGAGAATGATGCAGATTTGGCTAGGACTGGTGACAGAGCTGCTGTGCTGAAGGCCAGGTCAGAGAGCAAGGGAAGCCAGAATTGATGATGATGATGGTGGACAGTCTTCTCTGCCAAGGAGAGCTACAGAGTTTAATTAACCTGCTCTCTCATGGACTAGCTATGGCCAGATGAGATTTAGTCACTCTTACCAGGACAAGACAGTCAAGACCAAGTCTATCACTTGCAAAGGCGATTTAGATCTTTTCTCAGGGCCTTCCAGATCCCAAGTTATACCCTGATCTAGGCCCAGGATGCTCCCCTGGTTTCTGCCTCTTTGTCTAAAGATCAGTCCTTTGTGAAACATGAGTTAAGCATCAAGTGGGCCTCTTATTCTCTTCCAAAAGGACTATCACTTGGAAAATAAGCTCAACCATAATCATTTCCAGAAGCTCCTGAGTTGAAGCAGTTTCTGAAATTGGAAGAATTAAATTTAATTCTATGTGTCTTGCATATAAAATCTGGTTAGTAGTTAAGCACATTGAGTTTGCAACAGAGTTTTTCCCCCTCCCTAGAGTTGATCTGTGGGTTCTTTAAATTGGCATTGTTTTCTGTATTTGGAAGTTTTGAACAATTTTCTCATACATACATACATACATACATATATGGGTGTTTGTGTGTATGTGTGTGCATTTTTGTATATGTATGAATTGTCATGTTCTTCTAGGGGGTTTATGATCTATAAGTTGTTTCTTTGGAGAGTCAATGCCATGAATTCAAGTTTTTCTATTCTTCTCATTATTTCTACTCTGTGGGCCATAAATTTTGCAATTTTTTCTCTTTTAACTTGTTACCAAACTTTGTTTTTTTCTCTTGAACAATTCAAGAACACTTTACTATGGCTCCGTGTTTTCTTGATAATCCACAGGGTTTTCTGCTTAATTAAGGGTTAGTTCAGTTTCCTTTGTCTTGCAATGAGTCTTGAATTCACTTAGATGTTCTAGAGGACATTTTCTCTACTGTTTTAATATCTTCTCCACTGATTTAATTGCATGTGCTCTAAGTTTTTAATATGAGATTTCTATTTCTTGAGATTCTTGGTAATTTCAATCTTTTCCCCATATATTCTCTTTTTTCTTTTACCTTCTGACTTTGTTCCCTTTTATGTCAGATCCTGTGGGATCTGAACCTCAAAAGCATTTAAGCCTTCTTCCACATTGTGGAATTAACTTTTCACCAGCTTCAGTTCCCTACAACAAATGACTTCTGGAAGTAGGGGGAACTAAACTGACCCCAATGAGGCAGATACTAGTGCCCTTTCCTTCAGGCCTGGTGCAACCCCTCATATGCTCACTTTCTGCCCTAGTTTTCTGACTGTACCATATTGTCACCCCTCAGGAAAAACACAAGCATTTCTACTTTCTTATACTTTCTCACACAATGGAGTGGGCAGAGGTGAGGCCTGTTGCTTATTGTCACAGAATGGTAAACAAGGGCCAGATTTTGGCAGAGACCATAGCTGTAGTAAGGACATTGTTGAGTTGATCCCAGAGCACAAGACCACTGGCTAAGTTTGGGGACTGGAGAGAGAGGAGGTATTAAGTAAACACATTAGGCATTATCTTTTCTGTTCTTAATTCATCAGATTAATTAATCAACCTTAATCAACCTCTTGGTGTCTGCCTGTTGAGATATCTGCAATTGCTTTATCTTTTGTACATAATTTCTATTTTGGGGAATTTCTTAGAGTTTTAGAGGAGAATATCCAGTCCTTCATCTTATTATGCAATCTGGAAATTCTGAATCAATTTTTGTACTGTTCAAAGGGGCTTTCTGGAGTTTAGAAGAACTAGCAGGCTTGTAGCCTCTTGGTGGAGGTTTTATTATGCATGGTTTCCTTTTATTATGCTCAGTTCATTTGTTCATTGATTTTATGCTCTACACAGATGCTGAATACAGTATCCAATAAGGTTTGTCTACTTCTAGGGAGAGCCATCTCCAGCCTTAATGATATTGTATAACTAAAGATCATTTAAATATAGCAAGTACAAAGAAAGAGTGAAGATTTGCAAGTAGTGGGGGCTCAGAGCTAATTTCAGATTCAGTAAATCTACAATCCACATATCTCTTGATAACAAATCAGTGGTGTCCCACAGAAGCTTGAGAAACTTAAGGGAATGAAGATCACTGCTCTCTGATAGCCATAGAAAGATCAGCACTTAGCACTTTCACACAGCTAAGTATATGCAAAATCATCAGGGCATGGCATTATAGGAAAAAACCAGCTTCTAATATTTCCTGTTCATTAAGATCAGATGAGTAGCTTTCAATACGATGTGGTGGTTAAATAACACTGGGGGGAAAATGGTCTGGCTACATAGGAAGAGTAAGAAACAGCTTGCATATTCCATTGTTATTCAGATGTATAAAGTGGATTTGGACAAAACTTAGACACCTCCATTAAAACAGGCAATCAAAGGCAGTTCACTTTAGGTGCATCAGAAAGTGTGTTGAGATTGACTGAGGAAACTTAGACATGCCTTGTGGGCTTTATTTAAAATAGCAATCCAGTTTGGTTGCCAGCATTTCAGTGGTGAGCCAGGAAAAATAAGGTCCAGTCAAACCAAAAAGGAGCTGTGCAGAGGAGAGGAGAGGGAGACAGAGAGAGAGAAAAAGGGAGACAGAGACAGACAAAAAAAAAAAAAAATCCAGACACAAAGACTGAGGACAGGAGATGAGACACAAAGAACCCAGCAGCACAGGGGCAACAGAAGAAAGGAAGAAGAACAGAGTCCTGAGACATGTCTGAGAAGGGCGAGATCCAGGAAGAGCACTGGGGCTGAAACCACCACTTGCTCCTAATGTCTTCAAGAATTGAGGGGAGTCCCAAGAAAAAAAGTCTTTTCCTTCCCTAAGTTCACCCCTTCCCAGTGCCTGTCAATAGACACTGTGGCCTAGTATCCTTGTTTCTTTACACAAACACTTCTGGTAACCTGGATTTTTTCCTCAACCACAAGGAATTTAAGGGTTGTTTAAAGATAAATATAGAGAGCAGCCAGATGGTGCAGTGGATAAAGCACTAGGCCTGGAGTCAGGAAAACCTGAGTTCAAATCTAACCTCAGAGACTTGCTGGTTGGGTGATCCTGGGCAAGTCACTTAACCCTGTTCACCTCAATTTCCTCATCTGTAAAATGATCTGGAGAAGGAAATGGTAAACCATTCTAGTTTCTGCCAAGAAAATCGCAAATGGCATCATGACTGAAATGATTCATCAACAAGAGATAAATATAAGCCGAGAGACAGATGTCTCCCTCAATGTTGGGAATTTTCCTAACTGAGGCCTCTGGATTATTATGATTGAACTCCTGATATATAAACTACATAAATAAGGTAGCAGAGAAAGGACATATACTGATTCTAGACCTCTTTGGCATCCTGGTGAAGTCTATGTCAGAATCATGTTTCTAAATGCATGTAATAAAACACAGAGAAATAGAAAGGAAAATAATTATATTGAAATATAATTGTCAAAATAAATATAAAGAATTTCAGTACCTCAAATTAAGAATTCATATGACCAAGGTCAAAAACCAAGCTAATTATTAACAGATGGTAGCTAATTGATTAAATCCTCAGAGAAGCAAGGGAACAAAGCAGAAAAGGAGACCATATTCTTTGGTTATTTGTAGTCTCTGCAAGAATAGTCCCAGTATTCCACTTCCATTCATAAGCAGCTTTTTTTTTTCCCTGAGGCAATTGGAGTTAAGTGATTTGCCCGGGGTCACATAGCTACTAGGAAATGTTAAGTGTTTGAGGCCAGATTTGAACTCAGGACCTCCTGACTTTAGGGCTGGTGCTCTATCCACTGTGCCACCTAGCTGTCCCTCATAAGCATCTTAATATAATGCCCAAATAAGTCAAGAAGAGCTCCTTGCACCTTGACAGGCTCTTGTGTTGATATAAACAAGACTGGTACAGGGTGAGGATGAAGGCGATGGGAGCTGCATCATTGGAAGGACTACTAGCATTGATACTATCGATAAGATCAATAGGTGTGTTAGAGTTTATTTTAAAATAAAAAATAATTTTATCAAGCAAAAATATATACAGATATAACCTATAATAATGTTGTTCTGATCAACAATATTGCATTGAAAAGACAAGGGGAGCTATATAAGATTGGTTGTATTTTTTCTCCCAGGGGAGTGATATATTTTGAAAATTTAAAATTTCAAAATTCAAAAATTTTTGGCAGTTATATGAAGGATAGAGGGAAGAAGAAACAGTTAGAAAGTTACTATCAATTGCCTTTTATCTTGTCCAGCTACATCCTCCCCTTCTTCCCACAAAGTACTAGAAGTTCCCAAAGTGGCAACTGCCTAATGTCTAGGACACAGAATCACTCCCTCTCTAAAGACAGCCCTTTCAGTCTGCAATTTTCACTCACCTTCCAGGTTCCTTCAAGCTCCTCTTAGTCCATGCCATTCTCTAAACTTCCCTTCTACCAACACTAGTTTCATGGCTGTCCTGATCCATCCAATGGGCCTGTAGTTACTGGGGCCATCTTTGTCCAGTCCTGAATTATTGGGCTTCCAGTTTATTCTTTCTCTGATCTTATCACCCTTCCCACATAAATCCTAACTGATATTATTATCATTATTGTTGTTGTTTGTCCTTCCTTCTGGAAAAGGACCATGACATTCGAGAGGTGATGTCCTGTTGTGCAAGTGCAAGTAAATTGGATTCAAGTGGGGGGAGGGCTGTGCAAAGTCACCAGCCTCAGTTTTTCATCTGGGTTCAGTGGCCAGATCAGGACAACTGGAAATGGCCCCAGAAGCGGTAGGAGACCTTGGCTTTTTTTTTTTTTTTTTTTGCTTTTTGCTGAGGCAATTGTGGTTAAGTGACTTGCCCAGGGTCACTCAGCTAGGGAATGTTAAGTGTCTGAGACCAGATTTGAACTCAGGTCCTCCTGACTTCAGGGATGGTGCTCTATCCACTGTGCCACCTAGCTGCCCCTATTTAAGCTTTTTATTTACAATACATATGCATGGATAATTTTTCAACATTGATCCTTGCAAAACCTTGTGTTCCAAATTTTCCCCTCCTTCCCCCTATCCCCTTCCCTAGATGGCAAGTAATTCAATATATGTTAAACATGTTAAAATCTATGTGAAATCCAATACATGTATACATATTTATACAATTCTCTTGCTGCACAAGAAAAATCAGATCAAAAAGCTAAGATCTTTAACAGGTCTCAGTTTGACTGAGACAACCACCTATTTAATGATTAAGACTAAGAAAGAAAGGAGGCAAAGAATGGCCTCTTTTACCTAATTAAAAAAAAATTTACAATCTGGAAGAAGAAAGATCCTTAGAGTTTCTGACCAAAATAGAAACAATTGCTATTTGCTTCATTCTTAGTCAATCAGGGCCCAAATAATGACCCATTGGGATCTACTGTTAGCCAATTAATGACAGCCACAGTGATTTGGATTTAAGAGTG
This sequence comes from Myrmecobius fasciatus, assembly GCA_023553655.1. Taxonomy (NCBI): domain Eukaryota; kingdom Metazoa; phylum Chordata; class Mammalia; order Dasyuromorphia; family Myrmecobiidae; genus Myrmecobius; species Myrmecobius fasciatus. The sequence goes on along the minus strand of JAJPUD010001533.1, from coordinate 403,339 downwards.
ATAATAATGAAATCTAGCTGGTAAAACCCAAATGAAAAGGGTTAAGAGGTTAAACCAAGGGGGTTTCAGGCTTTCATCGCTCCTTTCTTCTTCATACTCTGAGAGCTGATTATTAAATGTTCAGAGTCAGCATTTACACCTTAGAAATCAGCAAACCTTACAAATCATGCCTGATTTGTGTTTTTATGATTTAGTCTTAAAGTGATGGAGAAAATGTAAATAATAGAGATTAAATTGGAAAATGTGGGATTTTTTCTGGAAAGCTGGTTGTTAAACATTTACTAACATAATGAGCATACACATACACACACTCTTCTAGAATATATCTGGGTAGTGCAGGAAGCCTCACTCTGCTTTAAGTAATCTTTCATTGTAAACTTCCAATATTTGGCCTTTCTCACTTACTCACAGTCAGCCATTCCCTGAAATCACTACTACTGAACTAACTTCCCAATTGTATTCTCCAAGAGAATTCCACATAAACCAGTGAATTCTCTCACCCTCATTTATTCTGGAAACACTCTACTCTTTCGTTTTGTAATATCAGCTCTTCTGCCAAACTCCCTCAAGCCCCAGTCATTCCAAATACATGCACACACACATATGCATGTGTGTGGGGGTCTGCAAACATACATGCATACATGGCAATCAGGTTTAAGTGGCTTGCCAATTTTTATTACCTTTTTCCCTATTCTAATTCCTAAGTATCTGAAGCTAAATTTTTTTTGTAACTTTAATCTTACAATTAAATACAAAATGAGAAAAAAAAACATTGCCATATACACAGCAGAATATAAGTGAATATTCAATATAAAACAATAAATTTCTATTTCAAGAAAACTTTTATAAATGCTACACATTGTTTCCAAAGCTGCCCAGCTTTACTTTGCTTCCTTATTGCTTTTCTTTTGTTCTCTTCTGTGCACTTTATACTTTATTTTCTCCTCTCCCTCCTGAGGAAGGCTGCAATTAAACATGGATGGAGAGATAGAAACACACACAGAGTCAGAAAGACAGAGACAAAGACAGAAGAATACTTCCATCTTTTCCTCTTCCAGATGAATTTTGCTATTTTTTTCTAATTCCATAAAAAATTTATTTGGTAATTTTATAGTTGGGATGGCATCAAATATATAAATTGATTTGGGTATAATGATCATTTTTATTATATTGATAATATAATAATATATTATTATATTGACTATATTATATTGACAGTCAATATAATAAAAATGATCATTATACCAAAATCAATGCTATCAATAATTATTTTTCCTTATTATTGTTCTGTAAGAAATGACCAGCAAGATGATTTCAGAGAGGCCTGGAGAGACTTACATGAACTGATGCTGAGTGAAATGAGCAGAACCAGGAGATCATTATACACAGCAACAACAGTACTATATGACGATCAATTCTGATGGACATGGCTCTCTTCAACAATGAAATGTTTCAAACCACCTCCAATTGTTCACTGAAGAGAGCCATATACACCCAGAGAGAGGGATGCGAAATGTGGACCACAACATAACATTCTCATACTCCTTGATTGATGTTTGCTTACATTGTGTTTCCTTTATCTGATATATCGTTCGTGTGGATAAGATTTTTCTTGCACACCAATGATAAGTTTGGAAGTATGTATACATATATTCGATTTGCCAATATTTTAACGTGATTAACATGTAGTGGATATCCTGCCATCTTGGGGGTGGGGTGGGGAGTTGGGGGGAAAAATTTGTGGCGGAAAACTATGTAAGGGTTATTGTTGAGGAATTACCCACACATATGTTATTCAAATAAAATAAAAATTTAAAAAAAAAATAATAATTATTTTTCCATTTATTCAAATCTGATTTTATTTTTGTACAAAGTTTTTGTTTTGTTCATATAGATTCTGGATTTGTTTTGATAGGTACATCCCTAGGTATTTTATACTGTCTAGAGTAATTTTAAATGATATGTCTCTAGCTAGCTCTTCCTGCAAGATCCTGTTAGCAATATATAGAAATGCTGATGATTTATGTCAGTGTTTTCTTATAGAAATGAGTGTTGTCTTTTGTAAATTGTTTTTTTTCTATATCTGTTGATATTGTCATGTGATTCTTGTTACTTTATTATTGATATAATTATATTAATAGTTTCTTTATGTTAAACCATCTCTGCCTTCCTCGTACAAATTGATTATAATGTATAATCTTTGTAACATATTGTTATAATGTTTTAGCTAATTTTTTATTTAGGATTTTTGCATCCATGTTCATTAATGAAATTCATTACTGGTTTTTTTTTTTTCCTAGTTTAGTTATCATTATCATATTTGTTTCATAAAAGGAGTTTGACAGGACCCTTTATTTGCATGTGATTCCAAATAATTGATCTAATATTGGAATTAGTTGGCCTTTAAATGTTTGATAAATTTTATTTGTAAATCCATCTGGTCTTAGTGCTTTTTTCTTAGCTCATTTATGACCTGTTTAGTTTCTTTGTTTAAAATATGTTTATTTAGATATTCTATTTCCTCTTCTGCTAATCTAGGCAGTTTGTATTTTTGTAAATATTCTTCCATTTCATTTAAGTTGTTAAGTTTATTGACATGTAATTGGGCAAAATACCGCCTTATAATTACTTTGATTTCATTTTTTTTTTTTTTTTGTAGTATATTCACACTTTTCACATTTTTTTTTTTTTTTTTTTTTTTTGCTTTTTGCATTGTGGTCTATAAAGTAAGCATTTAATGTTTCTGCTTTTTTGCTTTTAGCTATAAAATGTTTGTATCTTACTATATGGTTAATCATTGTAAAGATATCATGTCCAACTGAAAAAGGTGTATTCCTTTCAATTTCCATTTCTTATATCTATCTTATCTAAAATTATACTCACTTCCTTCATTTCTTTCTTATTTTTTAGATTATATTTGTCTAGTTCTGAGAGGGAAAGATTGAAATCCTCCACTGTAAATTCTTTTATTTATTTTCACTTGTAATTCATTTAACTTTTCTTATTAAAAATGGTATTTGGTACATTTAAGTAATGTACATTAAATACATTAATACTGATATTGCTTCATTGTCTATGGTACTTTTTATCTAAATGTAGTTTCCCTGTTTATCTTTTAATTATATATATTTTAGCTTTGACTTTGATATCTTGATTGCTACTTTTGCATTTTTCTTTTTTTGCATTGGTTGAGGCATAATACATTCTATTGCAGTCCTTTATTTTAAGTCTGTGTATATCCCTGTCTTAAAAATGTGTTTCTTGTAAGCAGCCTATTGGGAGATTCTAATTTTAATTCATCCTGCTATCTATTTATGGGTGAATTCATCCTATTCACATTCAAAATTATATTTACTTTTTGTGTATTTCCTCTATGTATTTTTACTCATTATTTTCCTTCTCAGCCTTTTTACCCTATCCCTTCTCTAGTTTAATTCTAAGCACTACCTCTCTATTCCACACTCTTTTAAAGAATCTCTCCTTTAACCTCTCTTATTACCCTCCTTTTCCTTGCTCTACCAAATCCTCTAAGGGTCCTTTTCTTTTCCTCTTTCTCTACCCTCCTAAATCTTAAGCTGTAAGTTCATCCTGTTCCCTCACATTCTTATTTTTAAAAAAATGAGTTTAGAAGATTTTTAGACCCTCCTAGATGTATATGTTGTTCTCTTTTTAACCCAGATAATTAGTGTTCCAGCACTATCAGCCCTCTACTACCACTATGATTCCTCTTGATCAGTTTTTCCTCACACCTCATTTGTATGAGATAATTGCTCTTTGTCCCATTTCCTATACACTTTTGCTTTTTAAAATCATCACATCACATTCAGCTCTTCCCTAATCTTTCTTTCAAACTACTCAATTACTCCCGATAATTTTAAACATATAGTTTACATTTCCACATGTAAAAAGTAAACATTTTGTCCTCATTAAATCCCTGGTGATTGGTCTTTGCTGTTTACCTTATGTTTCTCCTGGATCTTCTGTGTCAAATCCTGAAAGTCCATCAAGTCACTGAAGATCCTTTGTTGTGGTTTTGCTGTTGTTATTGTTGAGGATTATACTCAACTTTACTGGAAAGTTATTTTTGGTCAGAACCCCAATTCTTTTGCTCTTTAATATATAGTGTTCTAAGACTTGCAGTGTAGCAGCTGCTAGATCTTCTGCAATTCTAATTGTGGTTCTGCAGTATTTGAATTATTTTTTTCTTGTTGCTCATAACATTTTCTCCTTCACCTGTGTTTGTGGAATTTGGCTCTAATATTCCTATAGGTTTTCATCCTGGGATCTAAGGCCAAATTTGAACTCAGGTCCTCCTGATACCAGGGCACTATCCAGCTGCTTCAGCTTCATTCAGTATTCTCATCACCATGAAGAATCTATTTTATAGTGCTCATAGAGGGAACTAATTCCTATTGAGTTTATAAGGAAAAGGGATGATAGCTTTAAGTGCTTCCCATTCCCACATTTTCAAAAGAAAAATTGCTATTAAGATGATTGTATGGTTAACAGCAAAAAAAGCGGTCAGTGCCTTGGAAGACTATCAAGTCACAACTTATTTATTTTTAAAAAGTAGAAACTGAGACTGAGTCAGCTTGACTTGTCCAAAGTTGATTTAATAAATATCGTCTAGCTTAGATGTTTCTAAGGGAAAATTCAGGACTCTACCCACTGTGACTTCTAGCTTATTCCTGTTGCTCTTTTTCTTCACCTTCTTTTTGGGATGATCCAAACATTGTCCTGTCCATTCGGTAAAGCCCATGAGCTCCTCACTCTGATGGTTTTAAATGCTTAAAATAAAATACATAGGTTTATAAAGAAGTCAAAGATTAGTGAAAATAAAGATGTGGGTTTTTTTTCCCATTCAAGTTAATGGAACCTCTGAAATCTATTCCTTGGACCCCTTAATTCTAATTCAGAGATCTGACTCTAGGCAAAGAATCCTGTTCTACAATACACTGTGTAATGAGAGGTCTAAAGTTTTTTGAGTTCCAAGACCATTTTTATTTCCATCTATATCGTTGATATGGAGATTTAAATTTAAAGATGTTTTCCAGTGGATTGGCTTCCTCACAGGACCTGCCTGATCCTTCTTGAATGTTCCCAAAATGTGGTGATCTGTTTTTCTTTTTAATCCCTGTACTTCATTCTCATAGTTGCTCCCTTACAATGGACTTAGATTCAGATTTCTGTTGTTATTGAAGAATCATGGCTGTGTTTGGAGGTTTTTGTTATTATTATTAGTTTTTGTTGTTGTTTCATTTTGTTTTGATTTTTATTTTGGGAAAGGAGGAAGAGGTATCTCAGCTTTTCTGCCTGCCAGGCCAGTTTAGGGGAGACACAATGTCGAGATCTCCCACCTTGTGAGGGAAGGACTGATAGTATCAGTAAGCCAAGTAAGTCCCCACATTGAAAACATGGATCCAAATCAGTCAGTGTGGTCTATCCCTAGGAACTAGACCCTAATTGTTTTATCTACTGTTTCCCCAAGACTACTTTTTCCCAGCCTGAACTAGTCACACTAGTTGGTTATATGACCTTAGTCTACAAGATGAAAAGTGATGGTTGCACTGTATTGCCATGATAGGGATACCTATATGGGCCAGTTAGTTTTTAAATTTATGGGTTCTACCCTTGATTGCAAGTTTCACAAGTACCCCAACACCCAACTCTGCATTCTTAACCTCTTTTAAAAAAAAAGTTGGTTTACTTCATATTTCTCAGTTCATTAATATGACAGAAAAAGATAATGATAATTGTTGGATAGAATGTGGAAAAACAGGGACACATGAGTTGTTGGTGGAGTTGTAAACTGATCCAACTGTTCTGGGGTACAATTTTGAACTATGGCCAAAAGGTTATAAAACTGTGCATACTCTTTGATCCAGCAGTGTCTCTACTGGGTCTATATTTCAAAGACATCATTAAAGAGGGAAAAGAACTCATTTGTGCAAAAATATTGGTAGCATGCCCATCAATTAGGGAATAGCTGAATAAATTATGGTATATGAATGTAATGGAATATTACTGTCTATAAGAAATGATGAGCAGGCTGATTTCAGAGAACCTTGGAAAGACTTACATGACATGCTAAATGGGTAGAATCAAGAAAACATTGTACATAGCAGCAACAAGATCATGTGATGATCAGTTGTCATAGACTTGGCTCTTCTCAACAATGAGGTGATCCAAGATAATTCCAATAGACTTGTGATGGAAAGTGCCATCCAGACCCAGGGAGAGAACTATGGAGACTGAATGTGGATCAAAGCATCATATTTTCACCCTTGTTGTTTGTTTGTTTGCTTTTTTTTTCTTTTTTGTGTTTTTTCTCTTTTGATCTGATTTTTCTTGTGCAGCATGATGAATAAAGAAATATGTTTAGAGGAATTGCACATTTTTAACCTTTAATCAAATTGTTTGCTGTGTTGAGGGGAGGAAGAGGGAGAAAAAACTGGAACACAAGTTTTTGCAAAGGTGAATGTTGAAAACTATCTTTGTATTTATTTGAAAAAATAAAGCATGATTAAAATATGAAAAAAGTAATGAAAATAAAAAAGTTGGTTTTAAAATTCTGACATTTCAAAAGTTCTTTATTTTTTGTTTTATTTGTAATATGCTTTATTGTAACTTTCAAAAACATCCATGCCTCTTGATATGGACATCACCAACATAGAATCCTCTCTTGTGACCATTCAGTGTAGTCAAGCAAAAACCAAAACAAAACACAGTGGCCATGTCTAAAAATATATGTTTCAATATTTGTAAAGACCTTAAGCAATATCTGTGAAGACAAGATATATAAAAAAGGAATACAACTATCTATCACAATCACTTCTGTCCCTTGTTGAGTTAAGAATTCTCCTTCTAGTCATAACTGAGTAAAATACTTTTTCTTTCTCCTCCAATTATTTTTAGGATGTGACTTTTTATATTTAGTTGATATAGCTGTTTGGACATTATTGTTTGCCTGTCATATAAGCTTCCCAACTCTTGTTAGCAAGAATGGAGGGCTATGTTCTAAACATTATTACAGAAATGTTCATTTCTGGAAAGTGGTTTGGGATATTGCCATTGATTTCTTTGGAATTAGCAAGATTGAGGGAAAAATTAATATGATTTACATGGGATGGAGCCATTGAGAAATAAGCTCTTAAAGTTCCCTCAATTGCTCCCCTAAAATCTGAATCATCCTCACCAACTTCTCCAAGGTGATTAGAGAGAGGGCACTATCTCTTTAGTTACACAGATGTTATTGTTACCATGCATATTCCTTGCTTAAAGTCAATGTCTCTCCCCCAAATCCTTGAGAAATTTCTTTCCAAAATAGAACCAAAAGAAACTTAGCAATCCATAATTCAGATATGCTACATGAGATAGAAGTATGACATTTCTTTTATCACAGACATCCCTATGAACATGAGGAGCTCCCGACTCCTTTCTTATCCCCACACATCACTCCTTAACTAACTGGATACACTCACCAAAATCACTCTCATCTCCAAAGTCCACGATTATTTTGTGATAGGAGAAATCTCCTTCCTTCTCTCTCTCTCTAAATACATTACTTGTTCTCCCTCTGTAATCTTAGCTCTTTTCCCATATACTTTCAAGCATTATTCATGCCAAGCCAGTCTCAACTTCCACTTTTCCAATACCACTCCCAGGCTATTCTTGATGCCTGTAGAATTGTTTGTTGGAGGAAATAATTTCAAATTGCTTTTTAAAGAATGGTTGGACCAAGTCATAATCTCTAAAAAATAAGACATCGATGTGCACTTAAGTCCTCAGTTAAGCCCTCTCATAATTACCATTTTCATTTTTGGTCATTTTGTTATCTTTACCAATTTGTTGGATGTGAGGTAAAAGTCTAGAACTGTTTTAATTTATGTCTCCTATTATTAGTGATCTGGAGTATTTTTTTTTTATATAGTTATATGTAATTTGCCTTTCTTCTTGTTCACTTTTCCTACATTCTTGATTTCATAGATGCTTTTTCTTTTTCTGTCATCCTTAGCTCTTTACCTACAAGGCTCCTCACTGCTATTTTAAAAGGCAAAGTAAATGGATTGGAAAGCCTGAATTAGGGGAGGCAATATACATCATCAAAAACCTGCTAGAACCCTGATTTATATTTCAGTACCCTCAAACTCAAAACATCTGGTCCAGAATGATCTGGGCTAGTCATGGACTTCAGTGACGTTAATTTTACCTATAGATGTCCATCACAATCTAAAGTTGCCCTCATCCCACAAAAAATCGAATGTTGCATAGTCCTATAATACATTATCCTATTTGATCCTCAGGATACCCTGTTATTTAGGTGCCACAGGCTATCTAAATCCCATTTATCTGGCATAAAAAAAACCCTAAATGGTCTATTTTTTCTTAAGGTCATTCTTCCACCCAGCATCTCCATTCTTATCAATGATATCACCATTCTTCAAATTACTTAGGTTCTTTCATTCTTGATACTTTATCTCTCCCCTGTAGCCAATCAGTTACCAAATTTCATTACTGAATGAAATTGTTTTCTATGTGCTAAGCACTGGAAATTAAAAAAAAAAGGAGGGGGGCAGTCTTTCTACTTTCAGTGAATTCACACTCTAATTGAAGAAGACAATACAAGGAAAGCCTTAAGGATTTATAAGCAGAATGGATCAGTAGGTCAAAGACAATATCTGGAAGGCATAATGAACATGCATATGGTAAGAACTGGTGGTAGGTTCTCCATTTCACTGGAAAGATGGTAGCTGGTGACAAGCCATAATAGTGTTGTTTGGCCAAATAGCTGGAATGGGATCTGGGAGACCCTGGCTATGGGAAAGGGTGAAGGGAGAGCAAGAAGGAAGGGTGTTCCCTGCTGGCAGCTCTTCCCACAAAGCCACACTTTTCCCCTTTCCAGGATTAATCCTATTTCCAAAACCTCTTTGACATGCATTTCCCTCTCCCCACTCATTTGACTTCTGTGCTAGTTTTAACCCTTTACCATTTTATATTCAGACTATTGAAATGAATAGGCTCCCTATTTGTGTCTCTTTCCTCATCAATCCATCCTCCCTAACCACCAAACTGCTATTCCTAAAAATACAGCTCTAACGCTATCACTTAACTTACTAAACATCTAAATCTCCTTTTCTTATTAACTGTGAAATAAAACACAAATATCTCTGCCTAGCATTTAAAACTCTTACCAGTCTGTTGCTGACACATCTTTCTAGTTTTTCCCCCACCCAGTGTCCCCCTTTGTTCTCTTCATTCTGGTCTAACTGGCATTAACTAACTGGTCTAAACTAGTTCACATATACCATATTCCATCTCCTACCTCTGTACTATCTCTCAGAACCTTTAAATTTCTTTAAAGCACAAATTGAGTGCCAATTCCACAAAATTTTTTCCTGTTTATCCCCCAAACCAATTTTTAGGAATCCCTCTTAAAATTATATTGTTTTTGTATTGGACTACCTACCATCTAGGGGAGGGGGTGGGAGGAAGGAGGGGATAATGTGGAACAGAAGGCTTTGCAAGGGTCAATGCTGAAAAATTACCCAGGTAAATAAAAAACTTTAATTAAAAAAAATTATATTGTTTTACTTCTATACAATTCTTAATTATTTATTGTGTCCAGGCTGTAACCCAGAGTAGACTATAAGCTCCTTGAGGGCAGGCATCTTTTTATTTATTTATTTTTGATATTCTGTATGCTTCTCTTCTCTCTCTCTCTCTCTCTCTCTCTCTCTCTCTCTCTCTCTCTCTTTTTTTTTTTTTTTGCTGAGGCAGTTGGGATTAAGTGACTTGCCCAGGGTCACATAGCTAGGACGTGTTAAGTATCTAAGACTAAATTCAAACTCAGGTCCTCCTGACTTCAGGGCTGGTGCTCTATCCACTGCACCATCTAGCTGCCCCATATCCTGTAGGCTTAACAGAGTGACTTTCACATAGAAGAGGTTTAGCCAATTTGTTGAATTGAACTAGAGTCAAAATAATGTTCTCAGGCTCTGAAGATTATTTCCAATAATCCATATTTGCAGCAAAGACAGCAAGTCCTTAGGTGACTGATTGGAAGACTCCAATGATTATGTATTAGGGTATTCAGGGAATCCACCTGATCTGCCCGACTGGAGCAAACTCAGATCCCATAGAGCAAAACATATATCCTAGCCCCATCCCATGGGCCAATGCCCTGACCTCTGTCACTCTTACATGTTTAAATTCAGCGATACATGCTTAAAACCCAAATCCTATTGCTTTATAACCACACATGGCAAGTCACTGTGTAATGATGCACAACCAAGGGGATTCAAGATTCTACTGGACTTCTCTCTTCAGTTCTGAGGGTGTGATCTTCTTTTCTCAATCCCACAATTTGCCACCTATTGCTCAACAACCACCCAGAACTACAAAGTGACTTGTGGCTAAGGATACAGTTGCTATAGTGAGCATTCCAAACAGGAAATTCTACTCTTGAAGACCTGCTGGGCTCCAGTAAGAACTTTTGGGAAGCAGGGAGCAAGAGAGGAACAGGATAATGATCTCTAAATAATATGTCCAAAAATCTTACTGGGTGAGTTTTCTGGGATTTGGGGGAGGGCGGTGGGAAGACAGCTGTGCTGAAATTATGTTTGCCATGCGTCTTTATCCAGCTTTTTCTAAATATTTAGAAAGCAAATGAAATCTTGAAATGGATTATTATCAAATAAGTGACGGGGGGGCACCCGAGGAATGCCATTTGCCGATAATCTTTGTGCTATACATTGGTAAAATAAGGCAAGTTGTGTTCTTAGTAACATCAGGGATTTATGACTTGGGGAAAATGTTGTGGCCACAAACCGATACCTTGCAGGAATCTATTATTTAAGTTTATAGACAATGCTTGGCTGTTTCTGTGTTTTTTGTTTTTTTTTTTTTTTCCCAGGACTTGTAATATGTGTTACTTCTGTTGTTCAATACTTCATAATGGTAAAGGGCTTTGTCTCATATTGAAACAGTTCATATGAACTGTTTTAGGTTTACAAAACGATCTCTATACATTATCTCACAACAATCTCATAAGAAAGTTGGCATTTTAATCTCTCTCTCTCTTTTTTTGTTTGTTTTTGGTGAGGCAGTCCAAGCTAAGTGACTTGCCCAGAGTCACACACACGTACCTAGAAAGTGTGAAGTGTCTGAGGTAAGATTTGACTTAGGTGCTCCTGACTTCAGGTCTGGTACTCTAGCCATGCAGCTACTCCTTTAATTCCTATTTTGAAGATGAAAAATTTAGTTCAAAGAAATTTTCCCAAGATCCCACAGGTAGGGCATGCCTGAGGCAAGGATGGAACCTAAGACTTTTTGAACCAACTTTATTCACCACTATAGGCTCTTTGCAAAGATCTTTCCATTGTTAATCCCTTTACTTTTGTTTATATAAGCAAGGCCTTAGGAGCCACTGAATTGTCAGTGATGGCAGTGGCAATGGCAGGAGTTTCCAAAGATCTCAGCCCACAGATGGTAAAGAAGTTAAATGGCTACTCAGAAGGAGTTCTCTTTATTAGCAATGAAGCAGGATTCTGTTGCTTTGCCCATACTCAGATTTGGGACATAGTCCTAGCTCACCATTTTAGGATGAAGAGGAACACTAGTATACTAGAAGAGAGTGGATCAGGGACCCTTTTCACAATTCTGGGGCAGAAAAGAGTGCTTATGGTCACTCTAAAACCAGAGGATAAGCCAGTAGAGTAAGTGAATACTTATACTTGGATGATACCATCATAGAAAAACTGAAAACAAAAACTTTCTGAGGAAAATCAAACTTTAAAAATTAGACTTGAGCAAATGGAAGGCTAATGCCTTTATGAGAAATCAAGAAACAATAAAAATAAAACCACAAGAATGAAAAAAATAGAAAACAATGTGAAATATCTCATTGGAAAAACAACTGATCTGGAAAAGAGATCTAGGAGAGAGATAATTTGAAAATTATTGGTTTACCTGAAAGCAATGATCAAAAAAAAAGCCTACACATCATCTTTCAAGAAATTATCAAGGAAAATTGTCCTGATATTCTAGAATAGAAATTGGAGGGGGCGGGGAAGAAAGAAACTGAAAGAATCCACCAATCACCTCTTGAAAGAGATTCTAAAATAAAAACTCTAAGGAATATTATAGCCAAATTCCAGAATTTCAAGTCAAACATCCAGAAACAACTCAAATATAGTTGGGATGCCAAGATGTTGGATTAGAGGAAGGAATTCACCCAACTTCTCCCCTAAATGGCTCCAAATTCTATTGGATAATGACTCTGAACAAATTTTAGAGCAACAGAACACCCAAAAAGAAGGGGTAGAACATTTTCCAGATTTGGAAAGTCAGCAGAGAGTGTCTGTGGCAATGGGGTGGTAGTCTGGTGTACAGTCCCATTATAGGTACCAGCACAGCCCCAGCTCAACCCCACTGGTGTGGCTTCAGCACACTAGATCTTATAGCTACAGTGGGTCTGGGACATGCCTAACGATTCCAGGGCAGAAAAGAGGGCTTGTGTTCAGATTACTTGAAGGGTCTCTGAAAACAGCTACACAAAATCTTGAGGTCTGGAACAGTGCACCCTTCACCCTGGAAACAGAGCCCTAACTTAACAAAGAGTTGACAGCTGAGTAACTGGCTAGGAAAATGAGCAGACAAAAAAAGTTTCCGACCATTGAAAGTTATTATGGGGACAAAGAAGATCAAAACACATACTCAGAATATGATAACAAAGTCAAAGCTTCTACATCCAAAACTTTCAAGAAAAATAAGAATTGGAGGGGCAGCTAGATGGCACAGTGGATAGAGCACCAGCCCTGAAGTCAGTTGGACCTGAGTTCAAATCTGGTCTCAGAGATTTAACACTTCCTAGCTGTGTAACCCTGGGCAAGTCACTTAACCCCAATTGCT
>JAJPUD010001533.1:367797-387460 GCA_023553655.1 Myrmecobius fasciatus | reverse complement strand
TATATATATACTCTTAACTGCCATAATAATGGGAAAGTTCTAATGAATTACAAGTATTATCCTCTCAAGGAGGGATGTAAACAGATAAACCTTATTAAGTTCCTTATGATATCACTGTCCTGAAGCTGCTAAATCTTGTGTTATCAGGTCTGTGGCTCCACTATTCCTGAATTGTTTATTTCTGAATGCTTGCAATATTTTCTCCCTGACCTGGGAGTTTTGGAATATGACTACAATATTCCTGGAAGTTTTCATTTTGGGATCTCTTTCAGGAGATGATCAGTGGATTCTTTCAATTTCTATTTTACCCTCTCTTTCTAGAATATCAGGACAGTTTTCCTTGATAATTTCTTGAAAGATGATTTCCAGATTCTTTTTTTGGCTTTCATGGTAGACCAATAATTTTTAAATTCTCTCTCCTGGATCTATTTTCTAGGTTTGTTGTTTTTCCAATGTAATATTTCACTTTTTTTTTTTTTAGTTTTTCATTCTTTTGATTTTACTTTATTATGTCTTGATTTCTCATAAAGCCATTAGCTTTCATTTGCTCAATTCTATTTTTAAGGAATTATTTTCCTCAGTGAGCTTTTGCACCTCCTTTCCCAACTGGTCAATTTTGCTTTTTAAGGCATTCTCCTCCTCATTAGCTTTTTACATTTCCTTTTGCACCACTCTCAATTTTTTCCTAATTTTTCCTCTATCTCTTACTTGCTTATCAAAATCCCTTTTGAGCTCTTCCATGGCCTGAGCCCACTTCTTATTTTTCTTGGAGTTTTGGATATAGGAGCTTTGACTTTGTTTTCATCTTCTGAGTATGCGTTTTGATCTTTCTTGTCACCATAGTAACTTTCTATGATCAGAACCATTTTTGGTTGTCTGCTCATTTTCCTAGCTCATTATTCTTTTATCTGGTAAAATAGGGCTCTCTTTCCAGGGTGGAGGGTGCACTGTCCCAAGCTTCAGGGGTTTTATGCAGCTGTTTTCAGAGATCCTTCTAGGAGTCTGACCAAGCACTCTTTTCTGCCTGGAGCTGTTAGGAGGGTCCCCTGCCCCACTATAGCTGTGTGTTGAATAGGGGGCCGTGCTAGGACTGCCGGTAAGACTCCTACCCTGTTGCCACTGCCTGGGCCAAGAGGTCCAGAAGCCTTTAGGACTACTGCTGATTCAGAGGTCCTGTCTCACTGACACTGAGGCTGGACTGGGGCCAAGGTGGGTCAGGGTCAAGGCTGGGGGCTGGGCTGCATTTGTGCAACCTGTGCTGAGATTACATGCTAGGTTCCCACCTGGTTCCACAGATCCTTTTTGTTAACCTTCCAAGTCCTCTTTGGTGTCTCTGAGCTGAGAGGTCTGGAAACCACCAGCACTGTTGCTGGGGCTGTGCCAGCATGGCCTGAGTGTTGGACTTTCACACCGTCTGACCTACGTTTTTTTGTCTGGAAAATGTTCTAGTCCATCTTTTGGGGTGTTCTGACGCTCCAAAATTTGTTTTGAGTCATTATTTAAAGGAATTGGGAGTGGTTTGCAATCAAAAAAGTGATATCATAAAAGACTTAATGTTTATCTGTTTATGTCCTTCCTTGGGAGGATGATACTTGTAACTCATTAGAACTTTCTCATTATGGCATTTAGAAGGAGTATACATAGACAGAGAGCACAGGTGTAAGTTGAATATGAAGGGATGATATATATTTTTTAAAATGATGAAATTAAGGGGTAAGAGAGGAATGTACTAGGATAAAGGGAAAGGGAGAGGTGGAATGGTGTAAATTATCTATCATAAAAAAGAGATTAAAAAAAAGTACAGTGAATGGGAAGAAAAGGAGAAGGTGAGTGAGTGGACCTTATTCTGATCAGAATTAGTTCAAATAGGAAATAACATACATAATCAATAGGGATATAGAAATCTATTTTACTGTGTAGGAAAAAGGAGGGTAATGGGATATGGGAAGGAGGGGAAAATGATAAAAAGAGGACATATTGGGGAACAGCAAAACACTTTTGAGGAGGAACAAGGTGAAAGGAGAGAGAGATTAATGTGTGTGTGTGTGTGTGGAAATAGTTAGCAATAGTAATTGTTAAAAAAACAAAACAAAACATTGAAGTAAGTTCTCTGAAAAGGCCTCATTTCTTACACAAAGAGGGAAGTGAGTCAAATATATAAAAACTGAGAGCCATGCCCCAATTGATAAATGATTTAAAAAAATGATCTGTGCCCAAAGGGCTATAAATTCATGTATATCTTTTGACCTAACCACACCACTATTAGGTATTAATACCAAAAGAGATATGAAAAAAAAACAAAAAAAAAAAAAAGGAAAATGACCTATATATACAAAAAAATTTCCACAGCAGTTCTCTTCTCAGGGAAAACAATGAGAAATTGAGGATGGTCATCAATTGGGGAGTGGCTTAACAAAGTGTGTTTATGATGGAATATTATTGTTCCCTAGGAAATGATGAGCAGGATGCTCTCGGGAAAAAACAAAAACAAAACAAGGAAGTCCTTCATGAACAAAGTTAAATGCACTATACACAAAATAATAGCAATATTCTGAGATAACCAACTGTAAATGATGACTATTTTCAGTAATACAATCGTCCACAACTACTCTGAAGGACTTATGATAAAAAATGTTATCCATGCTCAAAAAAAAAAGTGATTATGTCTGAATACAGATAGAAGAACATTTTTTTAAACTTCATTTTCTTGGTGATGGCAGTGGGGGCAGATTTATGTTTTCTTTTGCAACATGACTCTTTTGGAAATGTTTTGCATAATGTAACATGTGCTTTCTCAATTGTGAGGGGGTGTGCTGGGGAAGGTGAAAAGGAAAGAATCTGCAATTCAAGGTTTTAACAACAAATATTTGTTAGAAATTGTTTTACATGTAACTGGGAAAAATAAAATATTAAATGATGTGTGTGGGAGAATAAGCCATCTACACTCAGTCCCTTTACACCCCTTCCCTCCCTCTTTTCCAAATCTTCTGCAAACTCTCTGCTGCATCTTTCAACTGAAATTTTTCCCTCCAAAGTCACCAAAGAGCTCTTAATTACCAGATCTACTGAGATTTTTACTCCTTGTCCTTCTCAACATCTCTATAGCCTTTAATGATGTTGATCATAAATCTTCCTAAAAATTCTCTCCTCTCTGGATTCTTGTTTTTTCTTGATTCCTTTTCTACCTATATGATGATTACTTCTAAGTCTTCTTTTCTCCTTTTTTTTTTTCTCTTTTTCTTCCATACAGTGATTTCATTAGCTCCTAGGCTTCAATTATAATTTCCATCTAGTTCATTTCTAGATTTTATCTATTCAGCCTTATTCTCCTCTAAATTCCAGTGTAAACTCACCAAGGGCATTACAAACTGAATATCATGTAGGCATCTCAAACTCCACATGTAGAACATACTTATTTCTAGAGCCTCCCCTCTTCTCAACTTTCCTATTACTATAGAGGATACCACCATGCTCAAAGTCACCCACTTGTCAATCTTAGTATCATTCTCTAGGCTTTACTCTACACACACAACCATTCTATTGTCATATTCTGTTATCTCTGTAACACCTTTTGTAACTTTTCTTCACTCAAATAGCCACTCAAAATTCAGGCCTTCTTGACTTCTTGACTATTTCAGTAGCTTCCTAATTCATCTCCTCACTGCATTTCATTCCTTTTCAATTCATCTATCACATGCTAAAGTGCATTTCTGACCATGTCATTCCCTACTCCCTCACTCAATATACTGCAGTGGCTATTATGTCTAGGATCTAATATACAGTTCTCTTGACATTTAAAGGTCTTACACATTATTCCCTTTCACACATTGCACAGTTTAAACCAAACTGACCTATTTGCTTTTCCTTATACACAATGCTTCACCTGGCATGTTTGCACTGGACAGAGAGACTATTTTGTATGAGGCCCAGAATGCTCTCCTTTCCCCCCTCTTTTTTTTGAATAATTTTCAGACTCAGCCCAAGCGCCACTTTTTTTCTATCCCAACAGTATTTTATTTTTCCAAATTAATGTAAAGATAGTTTTTAACATTTTTTACCAAACCTTGTCCAATTTTTTCTCCTCTCCTCTTTGTTCCTTCTAAGACAGCAAACAATCTGATCTAGGTTAAATATATGCAGTTCTTCTAAACGCTTTTCCATATTCATGCTGTGCAAGAAAAAGTAGCTCAAAAGGGGGAAAAATATGAGAAAGAAAAAACAACAAACAACAGCAATAACAAAGGTGAAAATACTATGCTGTGATCTACATTAAGTCTCCATAGTTCCCTCTCTGGATTTGGATGGCACTTTCTATCACAAGTCTATTAGTATTGCCTTGAATCACCTCATTGTTGATCATCACATAATCTTGGTTGTTATTGTGTACAATGTTCTCTTAGTTCTACTCACTTCACTTAGCATCAATTCAAGTAAGTCTTTCCAGGCTTTTCTGAAATCAAGCTGCTAAAAATCACTTTCTGAAGAAGGCTAAGACAACATAATAAAAATGACAATTCTACCTAAATTAATTTGTTTATTCAGTGCTATACTGATGAAACTACCAAATTAATTATTTTATGGAGATAGAAAAATAATTTTAAAATTCACCTAGAAGAAAAAAATTTAATATTCAATCAATTTTAAAAAAATGTAAAGGAAGATGGCCTAACAAAACCTAATCTCAAACTGTATTAGAAATTGGTAACCATATAAAAAAATCTAATACTGGATAAAAAATAGCGGTAGAACAGTGGAATAGATTAAGTACACAATATATACATAATAGTAAATAATCTTATTAACCTGGTGTTTGATAAACTCAAAAGATTCCAACTCTGGGGAGAAAAACTCATTATTTGGCCAAAAAAAAAAAAAACAACGTAGAAAGCAATCTGGCAGAAACTAGGTATAGAGCAGCATTTCACAGTGTATACCAAGAAAGGTCAAAATGAATACATGATTTAGATATAAAAGTCATCATAAATGAATTAGGGAAGCATGGAAGAGTTTAATTTTCATATCTATAGATAAGGGAAGAATTTAGGGCCAAACAAGAGATAGACAGTATTACAAAATGTAAAGTGCATGATTTTGAAAATTTTTGCACAAAAAAACCCCCAATGCAGCCAAGATTAGAAGAAAAGCAAGAAATGGGACGGAAAAAAATTTACAGCAAGTTTTTCTGATAAAGACCTCATTTCTCAGACATGTAGAGAACCGAGTCAAATTTATAAACATACAAGTTATTCCCCAGATGGATAAGAATATGAAAAAGCAGTTATCAGAAGAAATCCTAACTATAATCATGAAAAAATGCTCTAAATTGCTATTGATAAGAGAATTGTGTGGGACGGGTGCCAGACCTACTTCCCTACAAAGAGAAAACATTTATTTAGTCCCTGCAGGGAGAGGCCCAAGCACACCGGGGAGACATCTCAGCTCCCAACATGTGCTTGACCTGACAAGGTTGTCAGGATTTCAATAGCAAAAGACCCAAGCCTTTTCATTGGATAGACTTAAAGGAAGTAACCATCACTGACCAATGATCAGCAAGGTTATCTGCTTCCTGTTCCTGTTTTAGGGTCTGACCTTTAGAGATCATGTGGCTTCCTGCAACCCAGGGTCCAAGGCCTCTGGGAATAGGGATTATGTGATTTACGCCTAATCTCATAAATGAGAAAACTTCATCCAGTCAGTCCCATTCAGAAATACAAACTAAAAAACTGAGGTACCACTTCACAACTTTCAGATTGGTTAATATGACAGAAAAGGAAAACAAATAATATTGGAGAGGATGTGGAAAAATTGGAACACTGCTACATTTTTAGTGAAATTTTGAACTGGTTTAACCATTCTGGCAAATAATTTGACCTTGCTTTTTTTTTTTTTAAAACCTTCTTTTAGTGCGTGCGTGCGTGCGTGCGTGTGTGTGTGTGCGCGTGTGTCTTTGGTTTGGTTTTTTTCACCTTCTGGCAAACAATTTGGAACTATGCCCAAAGAACTATAATACTGTGCGTACCCTTTGACTCAGCAACACCACTTTTAGGTCGGTATCGCAAAGAGATCACAAGAAAAGGAAAAGAACTTATATGTACAAAAATATTGATTGCACCTCCTTTTGTGATGTCAAACTGGAGAGTGAGGGGATAACAATCAATTGGGGAATGGCCGAGTAAGTTATGGTCTATGATTATGATGGAATACTATTGTGCTTTAAGAAATGATGAGCAGGATGCTTTCAGAAAAAAACAGAAAACTGGCAAAACTTATATGAACTGATGCAAAGGGAAGTAAACAGAATCGGAAGAACATTATACATAGTAACCGCAATGTTTTATAATTATCAGTTGTGAATGATTTAGCAAACAACTTAGCAAAACAAGGATCCAAGACAATGGAAGGATTTAGGATGAAAAAGGCTAACCATCTCCGGAGAAAGAAATGATAGTTTGAAAGCAGATTGAAGCATACTTTTAAAACTTTATTTTTCTTGTCTCCTCTTCCTCTTCCTCACTCTTTCCCATCTCTTTCTTCTCTTCATCTTCCTTTTTTCTTCCTTTCTTTCCTCCTCCTCTACCATTCTCCTTTTTTTTTTTCCGTTCTTCTCTGTGTTTTCCTTTGTAATATGATTAATGTGGAAATAAGTTTTTCAGGACTTTATATGTATAATCTTTGCCTTCTTATTGAGGGGGAGGGGAGGGAAAGAATTTGGAACTCAATTTTTAAAAATGAACGTCAATTTTTTACATGCGATTGACAAAAAATAAAGAATGAGAGAAAAACAAAATAATAGGCACAGTCATGCTTTGTTTTCTCCACATCTTCTAGTCCATATTTATTGCATAAATATTGTATTTTACAGATGAGGTAACTGAAGTAAACAGGTTTCGTGACTTGTCCAGCATCACACAGGCAAAAAAGTGTCTGAGGTTTGAATTAAGGTCTTTCTGACTTCTATGGACAGCAAGGGGTCACAAGCCAAGCCTGAAATCAGGAAAACTCATCTTTTCTGAGTTTAAATCTTCCTCAGACACTTACTGTATCTTTGGGCAAGTCATTTAACCTTGTTTGCCTCAGGTCCTTTCTTTATAATGAATTGGAGAAGGAAATGGCAAACCACGTCAGTATTTTTTCCCAAGAAAACCCCAACTAGAGTAAACAACTTATGGTCTCCGGTACTCTAAGTCCAGTGCTTTACCCACTGCACAACATAACTGGCCTTCATAAGATCCATACTACAATATTGATTGTAATAGCCTGACTTTTTCCTACATTAATAGGAACACTCAATACTGTACTTCATTGCATTTCACAGATTTTTAAAAAAATTTTGTTTTCTTACAAATTGAAGGTTTGTGGCAACCCTGTGTTGAGCAAGTCTGTAGACACTATTTTTCCAGCAGCCTATGCTCACATCATTCTCTCACAATTTAGTAAATCTCACAATACTTCAAGCTTTTTTGTTATTTTATCTGTTATAGTGATGTATGATCAATGATCTTTTAGTAACTAGCATAATTGGTTTTTTGGGTGCCACAACCCATACCTGTAAAAAATGGCAATCTTAGTTGGTAAGTGTTGTGTGTATTCTAAATGCTTCATTGACCAGACCATTCTTCCACTTCTCTCCCTCTCCTTGGGCCTATGTATTATTCCCTGAGATACACCAATATTAATAATTATAATTAATAATCCTACAATAACCTTACATATTCAAATTAAAGGATGAGTCAATTGATTTATCAGACTTAATTGTGGTCTTATTTTAAGAAATTGCCACAGCCACCCCAATCTTCAGCAACCATTACCCTGATCATTCAGCAGCCAGTAACATCCAACAAAAAAAAGATTACTGCTATCTGAAGGCTCAGATGATGGTTGACATTTTTAAGCAATATAGTATTTTTTAATTAAGATATGTCCATTGCTTTGCTTTTTTTTTTAAAATAATACTATTGTACACTTAATAGACTACCTTATAGTTTAAATATAATTTTTACATGTATTGGAAAATTTAAAAATAATTGTGCCTTGCTTTATTGTGATATTTACTTTATTGTAATATTTGCTTTATAGTGATGGTCTGGAACCAAACCTATATAGCTAAGTATGCCTCCATTCTTGATAGGTAGATAAAAAGATAAATATAGAGATAACTAGGTAAATTACTGAATCGCATAAAGATGATGGTTGAGAATATAAACATATCGATTAGTAGCTATTGATGGTTCCTTGATTACCTTTTTTTACTGTATTAATAAGATCTGAAATTATTTTCTCCCCCCTCTCCTGGCACATAGTTAAGTACCTAATAAATGTTTAATCTAATTTAATCCTTGGGCAGCTTCATTTCTCAGATATTTTATGAATCAGTTCCTCAATTACCTTACAATTCTGTAACCTCTAAGAGCATTTATTTCCTTCATGTACTCTTGATACAATCCAGCTGTTTTTCTTTCTTTCCTTTTCTTTTTTCTTTTCTTTCTTTTTTTTTTGTCTTTAATTTCTTCTCTATAAACATTTCTCAGACTATGATGTTAGAATCCAAGTTTGGTGGTTCTACTACAGTTTCTAGTGAAAATTTTGCTATAAAAATCTTTGCAGATATTTTCCATTTTATTGTTTAATGTTCTTCCATTTTCAACCTCAAATGAATTGGGGCATGAGAACACTGCTTATTTGTACCTTTTACCAAGCTTTTAAAAATGTTACTGCGGTCCAGCTAGGTGGCCCAGGGGATAGAACACCAGCCCTGAAGTCAGGAGGACCTGAGTTCAAATCTGGTCTCAGACACTTAACATTCCCTAGCTGTGTGACCCTGGGCAAGTCACTTAACCTCAATTGCCTCTGCAAAAAACAAACAAAAAAGAACATTATTGTACTCCCCTTCCCCACTATTTCTCTTTGCTTTACAGCGTTCATTGTCTTTTTTCATAAGATTTTATTACTAGGTTTATTTCTCAAATAGCATTGCCTTTGTCACCATCTAAGAGTTCGGTAAATTAGACAAATATATATTTACTAAATATATTTATTATATTATATAAATATGTATTTACATTACAAATAGATTTCTAATTTATATTATTTTATACATCAATTATTAAACAAATTATTACATATAATATTATGTACATATAAATATATATATATAGTCAATTAACACTCTCTACAAAATTATTATAATTGGCTTCTGTTGTCCATTATCCATTTTTATTAAATACTTATTTAATTAGTTCAAGATTGAATTATTTCAGCTTTAGGCCCTATTTCTTTCATTATTATTCT
Source organism: Myrmecobius fasciatus (assembly GCA_023553655.1). Classification (NCBI taxonomy): domain Eukaryota; kingdom Metazoa; phylum Chordata; class Mammalia; order Dasyuromorphia; family Myrmecobiidae; genus Myrmecobius; species Myrmecobius fasciatus. The sequence goes on along the minus strand of JAJPUD010001533.1, from coordinate 378,172 downwards.
TTAACTTTTAAAAAATTATTACTTCCTGATCTTTGCTCTAACAAATCAGTAGTCTGACTCATATATAAAATATATAGGATTATTGCCATATCATTAATAATTATAAAAATAGCTAGCACATGCATAGTATTTCAAGTCAGAAAGTGCTTTACAAATAACATCTCCTTGTATCTTCACAATAACCCTCAGAGAGAGGGACTATTCTTATTTCCACTTTCCAAAGAAGGGAATCAAGACCAAGAGATTAAATGACTTGTTTATGATCACAGACAATAAGTGTTCGGGGCAGAATTTGAAGTCAGGTGTTCCTGATTTTGGGGCAGAGCTCTAGCCACCACAGAATACTGCCTCTCTAATACAAGCATACACGTTCTAATGGGGCTTGTATTAAATCATGTAAGTCTTTGTACCTTGCACTAGTAGAAAGACTTGCTCAGAGAGACAACTGCAATTTCTAATTGCCTCCAACATTTGTTAATATCTGTCCTCCCGTTTGCAGAATGCTATGGAAATCTAAATTGCCGAATGTTGTGGAAATTCCAATCAAGGATGCGAAGAACGGTAGAAGCTGATACTAAGTACGACAATTCGATCTTCCAAGGAAAATTCTCAGCGTTTTCACCAAATGGAGCTTTCCAAAAAGCAGAAAAGGAAACAACTCAGAATCATTCATCCTTTAGAAGAATAAATTATAAATTTGAAAATGCTTTCAAGCTCACCATTCCTTGTTCGTTATGCAACCAAGAACTTTTTCTATCTGATTTTTTTGCCCATAAGAGACAACACAAAGCCATGGCCATGATGGGCTACAATATGACAGATAGGGAAAAACCAGAAGGACACAAGATTTTGGCACAGAGGAACTTTCTAATCTCTACATTAATTGAAACCTGTTTGTACAAAGAAAAAACCAGACAAAACATTGACAATGCTTATGAGTTCCTTTATAAGGATCGCATGCCTTCCTATTATAAAATTCTTAATAATTCTTTCAATAGTTCTGTGCATCTTAGGAGAACAGATAATCCACTAGTTAATGCTGTTGCCATCTGTGAAGACCAGAACAAGACATGGAGATCAGTAATGGAAGATAGATACGTCTTCCAGGGCAGTTTTGGGAAGAAATCCAATGTGTGTTTTTTTGGCTTGTTTGATGGACACCATGGCTCCGGGGCAGCTGAAACCACTGCTGCAGAACTATCTAAGTTTTTTTTGGATCAACTTGCTCAATCTGATTTCTCCTATAAGCTGAGCAAGAAAGAAAAAAGATTTGTTCAGTCTTTTGACACAGTGTTTAAGGAGGAGTACAGGAAACAAGAATATATCTTTTCTTCCCAAAAGAGAAAGTATTCATCTTCAAACTATAATTATGAGTGGATCCATAAAGCCTTTGCTAAAGCTTTCTGGAGGATGGATAGAGCTTTGAAACTTGGGAGGAAGGAAGTATCTAATTTCTGTTGGAGCGGCTGTTCAGCAGTTGCCTGTTTGTTGGAATGTGATGAAGAGTTTGGTAGTAGTACCTCTTGGAAAACTGCCAGTTTCACTGAGGATTCAGAAATGGAAATTTCAGAAAAGAGTTTTCGTTTTTCCAATCAATTTGAAAATAGCTTTGGAGTATTACATATTGCTAATGTTGGTATGTAAGTTGCCCATGGTAGTCAAAAGTTAGTCTTATTTTATTTCTTAGAAACAAAGAAAATGTTTAGTGAGGAAAGTTGACATATGACCCTTGCACACCAAGTTCCAATATTATTCAGTTCTTAACAAACATTTATCAAGTGACTTCTGAGAATAAGTAGGAGTAGTTATGGGGCGCAAGAGTCCATAGAGCACTGGGCCTGAAGTCAAGAAGTTCCTGAGTTCTAATCTGGCCTCAGACACTTATTAGCTGTGTGACCCTGGGCAAGTCACTTAACCCTGTTTGTCTCAATTTCTTCATCTGTAAAAATGAGCTGGAGAAGGAAATAGTGAATTACTTTCACCAAGAAAACCCCAAATGAGGTCATACATAACTGAACAACAAAATTAGAAGTAGAACATGGGAGACATGCAAATTCTAGGGATCAGATGAGATTTCTTCCTCCAAGGAGACTACTTTCTGGTAGGGGATATAACTTAAACATAAATAAGTATGACACTAAATAATTCAGAAGAGCGTAAGAAAAGTGAAAGAAAAGAATTGTGGGAAGTCTGGGGTAGGTTAACACTTACTGGAGTAATTCAGTGAAGACTTTCTAGATGAGGCAGAACTTGAAATGGATTTTGGTCCAATTGGGTCCAAGGAAAGCATTCTAGACAAAGGAAACCATGTGAGCAAAGGCAATGAAGTGGGAACATGCAGGGTATACAGGGAGACAAGGGACAGTTTAGTTGGCTTGGATCATAGAATATTTGGAGGGAAATTATTTGAGATTATGTTGGAAAGGTTGGCATAGGACTAGACCATGGAGAACAAAGAATATATTAGAGAGTATCAGTTTCCTGGTTGGCAATGTCTGTTATGAGATAGTTTTGAAAGGAGCAACATGGCTAGATCTCTATGTAAAGATATATCAAGGAGAAGTATGTAGGATGCCTTGCAAGGTAGTGGAGAAGAGGGTGGATTTGGGAAGATTTACCTGGAAAGGATACTCTAATAGGAGAGTGGCAATGGAACTATCCAAGAGAGAAAAGAAGCCTGAGACAATGTGGATAAGGGTTTTATAACTAATTGGAGATTTGAGGGAAAGAAGACATTGAGGATATCAAGGTTAAGAGTTTGCAAGATGGGGCAGCTAGGTGGCACAGTGGATAGAGCACCAGCTCTGAAGTCAGGAAGACTTGAATTCAAATCTGGCCTCAGACATTTAACATTCCCAAGCTATGTGACCCTGGGCAAGTCACTTAACCTCAATTGCCTCAGCAAAAAAGCAAAAAAAAAAAAAAAAAATTTTGCAAGATGAGATGGATGTTAGTGTTAATGACAAAAAAAAAATAAAGTCAAGAGAAGAAGCAGATTTAAGGGGGAGACAGAACAATTTTGTTTTTTCCAAGTATTTAATTTTTTCCAATGTAGAAATTTTTTTTAGCATTTTTAAAATTTTAAATTTAAAATCCCTTCCTCTTCCCTCATTGAGAAGGCAATCAATTTGATATAGATTATACAAGTGTAGTCATGCAAAATATATTTCTATATTAGTCATGTTGTGAAAGAAAATAGACACTCCCCCCCCCAAAAAAAAGAAAATTATGGAAAGTTTTTTCTTTTCTTTCTTTTTTTAAAAAAAATTTTTATTAAAGCTTTTTATTTGCAAAACATATGAATAGGTAATTTTCTTTTCTTTTTCTCCCCTCTTCCTCCTTTGGTCTGTGTCTTTTTTACAACATGGCTATTAGAGAAATGAAGTATTATAGTGTTCAAAAAGACTAGTAACTCTGGTGTGAGGGCTGCTGAATCCTTTTCAAGATTGCTTTCCAACTTTGGTGTTCATTTGATTTATCAAATTCTCACCTGCAACTCCAAGAAGCTATAAAATGCACAGCAGTGACACCTTAGTAGATCATTTTGGCAGACAGGCTAAAACCAAGCTGAGGCTAAATGAGAGATTTCAAACCCATTAATGAGTTAGTGGGATGTATACTCCAAACATGTGAAAACTTTTGGCAGAATAAACGGATGGGAACAATTTGTGCCAGTGACCAGGATCCAAAGGCCAGCCACTGTATCCTGGGCCAGAGCTAGTTATTTTGACTTTTGTCTTGCTACTGGACTTTAATGAGTATGGAAGAGAGAGTGAGGCTGATGACTTTGTATAACCTGTCTCTTAAACCCAATTTATGTGTGAGTCAAAAGATATCATACACTTTTTTTTTAAACCATTTTACCTTTCTCAAAGTCCTATGGTGACAGGCAAGTGGTGAAGCAGCAGGTGTGGACACATAATCCTGCACACAGGTAGCTCAGGTCATAAGGTTGCCTTCTCACTGGACAGCAGTAGGATGGAGCATCTTGGGTATTTAAGCAGCCCTTCTTTAGGACCACTCTGCTTTCCTCTGTCATGTGGAAGGAGCTAGCAAAAGTGCCTTAAAAAAATAAACAAAAACTTTTGTAAAGATGTTTCTACTCGCCATCAATACAGGGAATATGTAGATGCTCATGGACAACACAAAATCCAGTACATGAAAGATGAACAATTCAATTGTGAGAGAACTCATCCAAGTATTAGTCCTGAAACAATGCTGGCAAATCTTTGAAAGCCAGCTTCCTGAAGTTGGCTTACATGTATTTCAGTGCCCACTGGGAAGGGGAATGCCATCAAGTTGGTGTGGATTTTGCAGTCAAAAATAATCTAATCAACAAGCTCATATGCCTACCAAAAGGAGTGGTGACAGGCTCATGACAATTGTCACTTGCAGAAAATGCCATCACCAGTGCCTATGCTCCCACAACAAACCCTGATAATGCCAAAGAAAAATTTTACAAAGACCTAGAGACCTTCATCACCAATCTACCAATAGAGGACACGCTTATAATTATGATTTTATGCCAGGCACAGACTATTGGACATGGCGGGGAGTCCTTGGGAAAAATGGAGTCAGAAATAGCTAATTCTTCATCTCATGACCTCATCACCAAAACTATCTTCCATTTGTTTAAATGCAATAAAATTTCATGGCTGTCTCCTTGTAGCAAATATTGTTATTTAATAGACTGGAAGGAAAAGAGACAGACAAGATATGAGAATGATGGAGATGTGTGGCACAGAATACAAGACTGACCAAGTCTTTTCCAAGCTAAACATTTGTATTCAACAAAAGCTGTGGCCCGAAGGCAAAATGACCACTGGGAAGACTTACTGTGAACATTAAGCACTTAATGTGAACATGAAGCACTTCTTCAAGCATGAACAGTTGGCTGCTAACTTGGAGGGAAACTGAGACAACATATGGTTGGCAAGAGCGAAGTAGCAAAGAAATAGGCAGCTTCCAGAGATTTGGTGTATAGCACTGCATATCTGGGCCACAGCACTTGCCAGCATTAAGATTCGTTTTGTGAAAATAATAGGGAAATTCAGAGGCTGGTAAGTGAAAAATGAACTCCACAGGGTATATCAGCAGGATAGTTCATCCATGTCTAAGAAGGCAGTATTTAACTCCATCCAAAGTAAAGTGCAAGAGAAACTTAGAGAGATGTGGGATTCTTGGCTCAGTAAGAAGGCAGATGAAATTCAGTTTCAACAATCCAAAGAGTCTTTATGATCCTCTGAAACCTATTTATGGACCAAAGACCTATGGTGCTTCTCAACTACTCAGTGCTGATGCAGCCACCTTGATTAGTGATAAAGACGAGATCCTAGAGAGATGGGCTGAACACTTCCACAGTGTTCTCAAGACACCATCATCAATCAATGCTGAAGCCATTAACCATTTTACTTTTCTAACTGAACTTCCAACAGGAGATTTTGAAAGCCATTTGGCTTCTCTCATGTGACAAAGCACCTCAGGGATCCACTGTTCATCTCAAAGCTTTCTGAAATTTTCTGAGTTCTGTGGCAAGAGGAGGTTAGATCCTAGGAGTTCAAGGATGCCTCCATTGTCCATCTTTGTAAAGGAAATAAGTTGCCCTGTGACAATCACGAGAGAGATAAGATTCTTGCTAAAGCTAGTCCTTCATCTGGAAGACGGTCATCTATCTGAAAGTCAGTGTGGCTTCATAAAGGGTCAAGGAATGGCTGATGAGGTGTTTGCTGCCTGACAATTCCAAGAGAAATCCCAGGAACTGAACAGAGGTCTGTATACAACATTTATTCATTTGACCAAGGCCTTTAATCCTGTCAGTCATGATAGATTGTGGACGATCAGAACAAATTTTGATTGCCTGGAGGAATTCATCAGTATTGTACTTGAGTTCCAGGATGGCACGCTTCGTGGACTTGGGATAATGGACAAGGCTCTCATGCTTTTCCAGTCACTAGTAGAGTGGAACAGAGCACATTTTCAGCTATGTGGTTGGATATACTAAGAAGGATGTAAATAGCATCAAGGTCAGCTACCAAACTGATGGTAAATTGTTTAACTTGAAAAGGTTAAAAGTCAAGACTAAAGTGGAGGGAGAGATGATATGGCCTTTTTGTTTTCAGATGATTGTGTACTTTGTGCAGCCTCTGAAGCTGATAACCAACAGAGTATAGATCAATTCTCTAAGGCTTGTGCCAATTTTAGCCTATCAATTAACACCCAGGAAATAGAGGTTCTCCACCAGCCAGTACTATACCATATATGGAACTATCAATTCTCTGCAATTGGAGAACTTTTGAATGCTGTGGATAAATTCACTTACCTGGTCGTACACTTTCCAGAGATGTACACTTGGATAAGCTTGTTGCACGTATTGCCAGAGCTAGCTCAGTGTTTAGAAGGCTCCAAAGCAGAATGTGGGAGAGAGGAGGTATTAGACTTCCTACCAAACTGAATCAGGTCGACAAAGCCATTGTGCTGACCTCACTGTTGTCATATATTGTCCTATGTCAGGAAAGTGAATCACCTCTATTTGAATTGTCTTAGGAAGTTTCTGAAGATCACCTGGGAAGATAATGTACCTGACACTGAGGTTCTTTTTTTCTCTAGCTGAAATGACAGCCATTTAAACCTTAATTACAGAAAGTACAACTCCAGTTGTTGTTCAAATGCCAAAAAAACATTTGCTTAAAAAGACTCTTTTACAGAGAACTTACAAGACAAATGCTTATATGGAGGTTAGAAGACATAAAACAAAAACGCTCTCCTGATCTCTCAGAAGAACTCTGGAATCCTTTGTAAGATATGGGAGACACTGGCATACCCTCACTGCGTCAAAGAAGGGCCTGTATTCTGAATAAAGTAGAATTGCCATAGCTCAAAAAAAAACATGAGATGTGCAAATTTAGAGACAACTCCGTCCAAATGCTCACACAGACTATTTGTGCCTGACTAGCGTCTTCTGAACTCATATTGACTGGTCTGATCAGTCACAGTGGGGCATACTGTAGCTTGACCCCTGTAACGATGTCCTATTAGTCCTCTTCAGGAACAAAGGACAACCTACTAACTAAAATAAAAATGTTTTGCATGACTGCACATATATAACCTACATCAAAGTGCTTGCCTTACTAGGGGAAAGGGGAAGGAGAGAAGATATTTGAGAATAGAAAAAAAGAGAAGCTATAAATATTATTTTACCGATGAGTTCCTTCTTCCCTCCTTTTCTTCCTTCCAGATACATACCTTGTAGTAGTTTTGCTGAGTCAGAGTGTGTAGTTTTATAACCCTTTGGGTGTCTTTCCAAATTATTCTCCAGAATGGTTGGGTCAGTCACAGTTAAATCAACAATGCATCTATATTCCCCCTCCCCTTTTTTTCCTCCACATTACCTCCAGCATTTGCCATTTTCCTTTTCTGTCATTTTAGCCAATCTGAAAGGTGTAGCGGTACCTTAGTTTTTATTTCTGCTTGGGGAGGCAAGGACCTAGTTTCATTATGTGTCCAAAAACCCCCAACAATATGATCTTAAATTTAATAATTTCATCTTAATGTGCTCATAAAAATAAGCAAAAAAAGTCACCATGAAACTTGTATGTTGAAACTTGTAAACTATCTGTTGTGGGCTGGAAGAGTAGAGTCTTCAAAAGAACTCCCTAAGAGAAAGAATATGAGTTCTGTGATTAGGGAACATAGGTTTAAAATTCACCTCTGATAACTACTTATGTAATCCTAGGCAAACTGCTTAACCTCTCTGGCCTGTTTCTTCATCTATAAGTAGTTGGACCAGATGGCCTCTAATGTTCCAACTCTAGAACTATTATTGTCCAATCACGTCAACATATACCTGGATATTTGATGACATCAATGCAGAAATGGGAATTAGGAAGGATGTTGAAATTATGATTTCAGATTAAGAAATGAAGCTAGCTTTTACACTACACAGAAGCATTCTATTTCTATATCATGAACAGTTTCTTCAAGAAGAGGTTTAAAAGACACTGGACATAGAAAACAATGAGTAACGCTGCAAAAAATGAAATCCATGTTATGTTGATAGGAAATGACTGGTTACTCATATGGAATATCAGCTGTTTGTAGGAAGTCATCCATTTGTTAAAATAAATGGAAAAATAAGAAAATCAGAATGAGGATGGCAAGATGTAGTATGTAATTACAACAGTTTGAAATGACTTAAGCATCGTAATTACATGGAAAAATTCAAATAAATGGGCTTCTATTCAAGTTGAACCACTGTAAAGTGAAGCACTATATTAAGAAAGCCAGAAGTTTAAAAGTTACCTGAGCCAGTAAAGAATTCAGTTCCTTGCCAAGTAGAAAGACATAGTAGCCACAGGCAACCTAATTTTGAAATAAAATTTTAAAAAAGGTCTTCAAAATAAAAATGATGATGGAGGAAAATTAAGAGCATTATTGCCTCAGAAAAATGATGAATAGGAAAAGGGAAAAATGAGATTGCAAAAAGTCTGCCATAAAACCCTTTTGACAGTATAATTGTCACATTTGGACTCATCTCAGATCTCTGTGCTATATGGAGAAGTGAAAATGAGGAAAATAGCTGTGACAGAGCAGTAGATAGAGAGGAAATCTATGCTGGAGGAGACAGAACTTTAAAGGCATTTAAGTTTTATCTAAATACGAGGAATAAATTGAATTACTGGGGTGGGGAGGTAGGGGTGGGATTCACTATCTAAAAATCCTAATGAGCATACCATATCCATGTATTGGTTATCCACAAGGAAAATATAAAATAACTCATTGTGAAGTACATGTGACGGAGTTCTCAAAGACATACTGGCTTGTGAAAATTTTATTTCAAAAGATAGGCTTTTGCAAATGATTTTCAATAGCAGATTACAATTTCATAGCCACACGTTATTTGAAAATATAGGACCTCAATATGTTCATTTGATTACAAAATTATGACTCAGATAAAAATGCAGACTTAAGGGCCTTTTTCAAAGTATTCCATATGCATATATTAACATCATGTAAGACTGACTGATGAATTTAACAAGATGTATCAATTTTTCATTAATGTCAAAGATATTTGTCACTGAGGTTGTGATAGAAGAAGGGTTTCTTAAAGATGATAAACTCCTCTGGATGTTCCTGTTTGCAGACTGACATCTGAGATGCTAGAAGCACAGATCTAGAACTGAAAAGTTGTCTAGTCCAAAGCCTTTACTTTACGTATAAAGAAAGGAAGGCCCTGGGAGGATAAGTGATTTCCTGAAGATGCTGAAGATAGCATCAGAAATGAGATTTGAACTCAAGTCGAATCCAGAGCCAGTGGCTCATATCCTGAGGGCTACAAAAACCTCAGAAAGCATATATTGTAATCTTTTTGTTTTATGAACGAGGAAAAGTGAAATTCTGGGAGGTTAAAGTCACTTGCTCAGCTACAAAGATAATAAAGAAGAAAGAAGACGGGATTTCTTTAATAAGAACCATTACCAATCAAGAATTAGTCCTAACAATCCAAAACGGGAAAAACCCAAATAGAAAAGGAATGCTTATTGTCAACTGATATCCAGTTGGATAAAAGCCAATCATTGAGTTGGTAGAACAGAACATATTTAAGACAATGAACTGGGGCCTAGAATTAAGTAGGAAGAAAAGAGGCTGAATTTCATTAAGGAAACTGTGAAGCTTATTCAATGATCCCAAGGCAGTACTTGAACAAAAGCTCCCTTTTAAATGCCATATAGATGTGAATTATGGAATTGAACAAATGCCAGATTACAAATGCTAGTCATCTGCAATTGATAGTATTGTTTGATTGCACTGCATAGTTATGTGATTTGCTCATGGCCTATAGCTAGTGTCATAATTATCTGGTTTTATTGACTCAAAAGACTGATTTTGTATTTTCCATAGCATAGTCTCATTAAGATATAACAAGCCATCAAGGATCTGATATTTTTCTAAAAGAACTTTCTCTTGATACAGTTCCACTCCATCCATACCAACATTCCTCAGTCTAACCTTGAATGACTTGTTCCATTTACTGGGAATGTTACTAGAAAGAGCCCTCGGTTAGCAGGGCATCAAGGAGCTGTGGAATTGGTTGAGTCTCTATTTGCTGGTTCTTCCACATATTACTTACATACTTGGGGCTTCAGTTTATTCCTCACAATCTCAAAGGCCGTCCCAGGCTTAAAATTCTAAGATCTAAGAAATGTTTTAACTATTAACAGTTTTAACAGCGGTATCATGCTATTTTTATTTTTAAAATTTTTTTAATTTTTAAAAAATTTTTAATTTAATTTTTTTATTTTATTTGCAAAACATATTTGTGGGTAATTCTTCAACAATAACCCTTACATAGCTTTCTGTTACAAATTCCCCCCCCCCA